>MINK01192041.1:0-10347 GCA_001735545.1 Phormia regina | reverse complement strand
TGTAAACAAAAAATATGTAGGGGCTATAGAATTTGTGTATTTAAACATATAAGACTTCACTTAAAAATATGTTTACAAAAAAAAATTCAATTTGTTACTTTTATAAATATTTTTTTTTTACTTAATTTTCGATTATTATACAGTCCATTTTTAAGGGTATCTTTCCTATAAACGCTACTTTTAATGTTGGGCCTATGTAGCATTATTTAATGAATGGTGTGGAATCCTTTTGTTATGGATTGTTTCAAATAGCGGGTCGTGGCATTGATTCTCCACTAATTTTGTAAGCAGAGATGCGGAATCAATTTCTCTCACAGACCTGTTTAGAGTTCTTAGTGTCCAAGCTCTGTACAGTCTTTAAATGCCTGTCATTCTGGGCAATTATTGCATAAAACGTTACGGCCAATCGTAGCCAACAAGGTTTTCCATGTTGGGTTAAAGTCCAGACTACAGAGTCCGCCGTCCAACAAAGGAATGCCATGTTCATTGAATTGCAGATTATCTTGTTGGAAAATGCAATCTTCATGTCCATTTATCTGTCCAGAAAGAGAAGATGAGCATCTTCCAACAGCTCATAAAAATCGAACCTATTCATTTTTTGTCTGAAAACAAAAACATATTATTTTCGACTTGCTAACCTTGCAGAAAGACGCTGCGCAAAGACCATAACACTTGCCACCGTACCGATTATTAGTTTTGACATCCGAAAACATCTTTAGATCTGCAATCGTGCGCAATGGAGCCATGAGTATGAGCTGGACCGGTGTCTAAGATTTAAGAGTTTTTTTTTCGTCAGAGAAATACTTTTTTGCCCCACTGCATTGCTCCATTCATATATTTTCTTGCAGAATTTTAGACGATTTTCTTTAAGGTTTTTAAGGCATTGGTATCATTTTCGCTTTTCCATTTTATGTTTCATCGTTTTTGCGTAAAATGTGTTCCAAACACGGTTGGAGAGTCACAGAACGATTACTTATCTTAGTGTAGGTGAATTCATTTTTTCGTGTGCCTTCTTGTGTTTATTAGATTAGTTGTCTTCGTGTTAGGTTTTTTGTATGTATCCTGTGTGTGATTGCGACTCCATAATTTTATCGAGCCTTTCTTAAGAGGAAAGTTCGCGACCACACTTTGCCGAACGACCGATTTAACGTCAATTCTATAGAGCATCTCCTTTGTCGAACAACTTTATTGATCTTTTCTTGACTCGGTAAAAGAGAGGAGGGTTCACCCATAGTATCTTAGAAGATGATAAATTTGATTGAATTGTTAAAATAGAAAATATTTTACAGTAAATTGAGATGATTTAATAATATAGATAATATCCCCATCAACTCTTGATATAATATAAAAAACATCAAAATTGTAAGAAATAATAAAAAATTCAAAATTTCTTTACTTCGTATAATATATATGGTGCATCTCTTATTCAATATATAATTATTAAACACTGATAAATTAAAATGGGTGAGCAGAGAATTTCAAAATTTTACTGTAAACTAACCTACCACTTAGAGAGCTAAAAGCACGCTTGAGAAGAACCATTATGAGAAATATACAGACCGTCAGTCTTTTAAAAACAATAAGTCATAAAGATGTGCAAATCGAACAATAAGTATAAAGTTCCTAAATTAATAGAGGAACAAAATAACATCACACGCCACACACATTTAACATACACAAAGCTACAATAACAATTATCTAGTATTTTGTTAGTGTACTGAACTATGAAACAAATGAAGTAATTTGAGAATTGTATGAATAAAATCAAAACTTATGCATTGATGTGTAATGGAGCACGAGCATGGAATTCTATACATTATTATAGGCAAAACAAATTTATCATTATGATAAAGACTCAATTTATTAAGACAAAATATGAAATAATCTTAATAAGAGAATCAGAGAGTAGTTGAAGACAAATATATTCTTTACAAAAATATTTGTACAAGAGATCAATTTTGTACCATGGGTAATAAAACAAAATAAATCGATAAAATTGACTATGTTAACTGCGAAAAGATTGAGAGGCATTTAACTCTAAAAACATAAGATAGGTTAAATATACATTCTAAAGATATTGTAGACAGCTAAGTATATAGAACATATTCCTAATAAAGTTATTATGTTAGATGTTTTTAACACACATCACATAGGCAAAGTACTACAAAAATAAGAAAATTGTTATATCATAGTATATATAAGACATTGTAACCAGAGTATTAATGCATGATATCTCACTCTATAAATAATAGACAAAACAGACGATCCGGCGATTTCGAGATAAGTATTCGTAAAAAACTAGACGAAACATAAGCATAACAAAATAAATACGCAAGTAACAACAATTTAAATTAACTGAGATCTGTGATTAAGAATAAGGGGAAGAATTGGCACCCATGCTAGGTATCCAAGTAAGAGGAAGTATATAAAAAGAGATAAATTAATTAAAAAACCGTACCCCCAAAAATACAGAAAAAAATTAAGTGCGTTTATAGGAATATGCACCAGTGTATTGTATGTAATTAAATTATTATTTAAAAAACCATTATTAACTTTTGTTCAATTATTTACACAGTTATACAGTTTTTTTACAGTTTTCAAAATAATCAAAGTTTGGTAGATTTATACCAAATGAAAATGTACTAAACAAAATGTTCAATAATATTTTTATAAGATAGAACAAAATCCTTTCATTACAATTTGGCTGAATTTAAACTTTTAGCGTTGCCTATATCTATAAGTTATTAAAACAGAGAAATCGAAAGCCCAGTTCCAAAAAATAGTTCTCATTTATTCTGGTTTAATATTTTACCCGAACTTGTGAACTTGTGTTTTTAGTCTCATCAAAACTATTTTGTTCATAACAAAAGTTTTAAAGCCATTGTGTTACCTACATACATACATGCAAAACATTAAACATTTGTTTTAATTGTAAATACTTTTTTTATATTTTTCGATGTCAATTTTGAAGCAGATAAAAAATTTTAAATGAATTATTGTTGTGCAAAAACATTTAATTAGTATTTGAAAATGGTAATTGAAACATCATATGAAAGTGGATGCAGCCCCTTTTTGCCGAATACGAAACGTGGTTATTGGGCCTGTCCAAGTGATTTTATCTATGCTGGTCTGGGTTTGGCGTTTCGTTTGGATGTTTTTTCAATATCAAGATATTTTTTAAAACAATCGAGTGGTGAGTGAAAAATAATAAATATGGATCGATACTTGTTTTAAGTGTATATTTCTATGAAAAATAGATATATGCTTTATTATCAACTTTCGAATCGTTCTTTGGGTTGCAAAACGTTTGTATGAGAAAAAGGTTTTAGAAAAATGTTACTATTAAATACCTAGTTTTTCAAATCGTTATTATATGTAGATTATAATAATCTATTAAATTAGATATAACGAGATCGAGTGATGAAGACAATATTAATTCAAATAAACTTAAATTAAATAAAATATATTCCAATATATAGACGGATTAATGGTCTTAAAAATAGAAAAATATGCGAAAATGCATTTTGGCCAATATCTGGTTAATACAATTTATCGATCGAATTGGTTGGTTTAAATAAACGAAATCTTAGAAAAATATTTGTAACCTTTCAATATAGCAACCGTTCATATAGCAACAGTTTGTAATTTATAAAGGAGCTTCAAAAAATTAAAAATGCGTTTATAGCTATATCTCAAATACTAATGAATCGACTGAGTTGAGTACTAACCGATTTTATTTACTTTTGCTGCAAAAGTTTTCCTTTAATAAAACAATTGAGTTGAGTTATGAAGTTTACGGCAAAAAGTAAGGTCTTTACTTGTACAAGAGCTTAAAAAAAGTTGAAAAAATTTCCTTTAGAGTGGTTCCATGTCAAAACGACAGCAATCGGATTTGATATCTGCGATTTCAATGAAATTCGCTACAAGCATTGACCTTTGAAAGTATTTCCTAAAACATGAAATTTCAGATCCATGTTTCTTTTAGGTCCAGAAATATGTCGGTTTAAAAACGAAAACTTTATAAATGATAACCTATTTAACTTCTAATACCTTCTGAAATTTACATGGTAGATTTTTAGTTGTTGTTGCATATTTAAGACAAAGATATTACCTTCATATTAAAAGTTCAAAGGTCAAAGTTGGAAATAAAAAAATTAAAAAGCCGCTATTTTTAAAAAACTGTACATTGTTGGCATAACTTTTCGCAATATGGATACAAAATTTCACGTTGGAGCTTTTATTAGTTTGGAAGTTATAGACAAAAAAAAAATAAAATTTTAAATAACGTCTTAAAATTAGAAATATTTCAATGAAATTAAGTGTGTATAAGTGTAAACCCGTATACCAAATTTTGTGAAGATCAGTCCATAATTGACCATAGCTTCCATATGAATTCTTCTTTCAGTAATCACTTTAACTTGTATAAATCCCATAAAAGTATTAGCATCAACTTAATTTTCGACACAAATAATCTTTTTATGAGTATATATGAAAGCACAAAATTTTATAGAGATCAGTTCATAATTTTTCATAGCTATAAGACCCAATTTCTGGAATCACCCAAACATGCATTAATAAATGTGAATGTTAATATCAATGTAATATTCTGCACGTTTTATTTTACACTTAATACAAGTATCCATCTACAATAGAACCCGAATTGTATCACACATAGACAATGGTGTAGGGTATCAAATAATAAGGCTGGACCAACTCTATTTCTTGTTTTATATATATTTGCTCTATTTTTGCAGTAATCACCTTAGTACCCATATATTTAATTATTTTATTTCTGTATATAATTCCTTATATGGTGATACAATCATTTTTGGGACAGTTTTCAAGTAGTAGTTATATCTCAGTATTTCGTTTAATGCCACTATTCAAAGGTTTGTCTACTTAACATCTGCAACTATACTTACATATGTAAATAGCGTTTTCTTATAAAATTTTTCTTTCTAGGCATTGGTTATGTCGCATTAGCCCTAAATATTTGTGTAGTTTCATATTATAGTATATTCGCCATGATTCCTTCAGTCTATATGTTTGCTTCCATGCAGTCAACGATGCCCTGGAGCTGTGAGGGTTTTAAAAAATGGGCTACAAATCTCACTGCAGCTGAAGAGATTAATGTAAGTAATTGAAATTATTGATAATATTTATTATATTAGCATTTTTATCTCTAATGTTTTTAAAAATTAAACAAAATTAAAATATAATTTCTTTTCTATTGAAAGCTTTGTAATTTGTATGTTAAAAACAAAACGGCTGCTGATTATGAATCAAATTTAAATTTTGTTAATCATCATATACCTTCTGTGTTGTATTTTAAGTGAGTTTAGAAATAATTGCATTAAAACAATTAATTGGTATTAAAATTAATTAAAAATATTATCATATATATTTTTTTAATGTAATTTTAGAAGCCTTTTTAATGATATAAATCTATTTAGTTACGATGATGTTGAATTTTCCATGTCTTGGCAATTGATTTTATGCGCTATTTTAGTTTGGTCTATAATTACTTTAATTATTTATAGATTCTTCAATACCGAATGGGCAAGTATTAGTTAAGAAACTTAAAAAATTTTGTATACCGATATACACGATTTTTTATAATATTGAGCATATTTTTTATAACTAATATTACATCAAAGTTATGCTATATTCAAATTTGTCAAATATTTCACCAAATTATTTTTATTATATTTTTACTCAAAAATAAAAATTTCGTTACCAACATGTAAGACTTTTATGCTTTTCTAAAAGGTACCTACACAGGTCTTGCAAGCGATTACAAAATTTTGATGTAGCAGTTACATCATTTTGGTCAAATATTTGGCTAGTCTGAATATATAAAAGTAAAAGTATTTACTAGTTAACATATATAAATTCTTTAATTCACTTTATATAGTTTGGTCAAGTTATTCGCTATACCGTTTGGACTTTAGTTGGCCTTTTGCTTTTGTGTTTAATACGCTTCAGTTTTTTACCCGGTTCTGATGTCGTTTATCGTCGTACTGTGATATTTAATAGGCAAGATTTAATAAATAGCCTTGTATCTATACCAATCTATGAACTATCCAATTTTGGTCCCGGTTGGGGTCTTTTTATAGCATTATCTAGTTTTAATAAATTTAAAACAAATATTATGAAACAAAGTTGGATTATTGGTCTCGGACAATTGGTTATTATCATAGGCTTGAATATATTGGCTAATTTAACGGAAAAATATTTTGTTGGTGAGTATTTGAGAAAGAAATTTAATTAAAATATTTTTTAGTAAAATTTGTTTAATAATTCATATAATTTTCTCTTTTAGTGACAACAAACAATAATTATTATACTCAAGTAGAACAAGTGTGGCTCATATATTTATCCACCGCTAGTGTAATATCTCATATGGCCTGGGCTAACATGTGGTCAATAATATTTTATTTTATGCTATTTTTAGCTGCTATGCTGTTAATTGTGAGTATTGGGAAAATATTTAGAATTAAGTTTAATATAAACAGAAGATTAATCTTATTGAGCTTAGTACTGCGAAATCATATTATTTTGAAAATAAAACTGTAACTTTTGATGGACCTTAATGACTTCGAACAATTTTTCCATAAAAATAAAAATAATATTTTGTGATTTTTTTTAATTATGTACATTAATTACTAAAAAATGTAAAAAATAATAAACAGGAAAAAATTCTAATTAAAAAATTAATTAAAACAATTAAGTTGATGATTAAATGAATTAAAAATTTAAATGAGAAATAAAATCTTACTTAAATTTATTTCTTTATTTGAATAAATTTATTAAATCTTAATGTAAAATTAACTGTGTTGTTTGAAAAATATATGATAATAATTTTTTCGGTGTCTAATTCGATCTGCATATAATAACTATAATTGTGGACTATTCTTAACTTCATTTATAAATCGCTTTCATCGCAAATTTTTAATAATCGCAAAATTTGAATAATCCTGAACATATTTTCCAGCTAATTCAACTTTATACAATATTGATTACTATTTGTGATGAGTTTGTAAATTTAAGAGAGCATAGGGTTAAGGTATGCATGAGTCTTATAACCTTCACAGCATCAATATCTTTATATTTTACCTCAAATGTAAGCTTGACAAATACATATTTATTTACTTATTCATTTATTTATTTATTTTAAAATTTTCAAACATCTAGCATGGTATAACATATTACACTGCTCTAGCTACCGATTCTTTTATTACACAATTAGCCATAAATCTGCTATTAATTTTTATTATATTGTGGATTTATGGTAGAGTACGTTTCCAACGTGATATAGAATTTATGATAAACGAACGTTTTTCCACTTGGAAAATTAATATATTAAGATTTGTGACTCCTTTGGGAATTTTGATGACTTTGGTAAGTCCCATAAGTCCTCTAATTACTAAAAACTTGCTTTATTAATATTTGTTTTTCCAGATTATCAGTATCTTTGTGGCTTACTCTGCACATAGGTTTTCCAGTGGCGTAATTGCTGTCATCGCCATAATCTTCATTGTTATTCCATGGCTTTTAATACCAGCCTATGCTGCATATTGTATTCGTAAAAGTTTAGGTTCAATTAAGGAACGCTTTCAACGTTGTTGCAGACCAAACGATTGGTATCCCGTTGAACAAGAGCATCGTCATAACTATGAAGAAGCAATGGGAAATATGGATATAACTCATCAACTAAGTGTTACTAACGATAACTGTGTACAATAATACAATTAGGAGCTTATTTGTTATTTTATGTTGGAAAATTATTTTGTTTTTCTTACGATTCAGTTTAGTTTGTTAGTTTTTTGCTGGGGTTTATAAAAAAACGTATAAAAGAATGTGGGTTTTGCCCAGCTTGTTGCAATCAAAAATTGTATTGAATTATAATATTTTTTACTTGCATTAAAATAATTTCCCAAAAACAATAAAGATATTTTTAAAAATATTTTATTAATTTATATGTAGTTATGTGCAGATACATATATGTATGTATTTTCCATATTAGTCATGTTTTCATAAAATATTATAAAATATAAAATTATTAAACAATATTCTCATTTTAATTAGCTGATAACAAGAATTGCACAAATTAAAGCAAATATACTAGGGATTCTAAAAGCAGTGTTGCCAGAAAATATAAATGTGTTAAATAGGAGTCATCACATCTACAAAAATTGACTTTTTGTTAAAAAAAATTCAAACTCGATTTTTTGTTTTAAAAATTGTCTAAAAATGTACCTTATTATTGCCACATAGTGAAAGACGAAAAATAATCGGAAATAGTGTGAAATATTTTAAAATAGCCGGAAAAAATAATTTACCAACGAGAAATGTAAATATAGTCGGTCAAGCCCGACTATATGATACCCTTCACTATTGTCTATGTTTATCAAAATTCGGGAAGGAGCCAATTGTGATCCCAAACTTGTATTAAGGGTAAAATACATTGGATCTTATATGGGAACTATGGTAAATTAGGAACAGATCTACATAAAATATTTATAAAATATAAATGAATATTTCATAAAAATATTTATATTTTTAAGGTATTTATGAGTGTTAACATTTTATATCGGGAGGACACGTGAATAGTTGCTAGGTTAAATAATGGACCGATCATAATTTAAAAAGGCTTATACCTTGTGCTCTTGTGTGCGCTCCCTTTATTTAAAACATTTCTATTTTTTTACAAAATAAAACTAGAGAAAAAGGTATAGTCGGTCTAGCCCACCATATGATACCCTACACCATTGCCTATGTGTGCCAAATTTCGAGAACGTGGCAATTATGGACCTATACTTGTATTAAATGAATAATAAAAAATACTAATGCAGAATATTACGTCGATACTATGATTCACATGTATTTATACACTTTTGGATGATTCCAGGTGTCGATCATAACCAATTTCAATAGGATTCATCCTTGTGTCAAAATATTTATTTGTGCCAAATTTCATCAAGATATCTTCTAAATTGCGACCCGTACTTTGTTCACAAAGTTTACATAGACAGACAGAGAGCCGACCAGACGGACATCGTTAAATCGTCTCAGAAAGTGATTCTGAGTTGATTGGTATACTTTAAAGCAGGGATGATAAATTCAGTACTATTGTACTTTATTCATTACTATTCGTTCTTCAAAAGTACGGCAGTACTCCAGTGATAAATTTAGTTCAATTATAAAGTGCTAAAAAAGTTCTTTAGAAAATATTTGGATACATTCTGTTACATATTATGATACAAAAAGCTCGTGCATAGACCCCATGTTATAAATAGAATTGTGAATTATGAGTACTTTTGACTACTCAATACTTTTCCATTTTCGATTCTACTCTATATGTCAATATTAAAAATTTGGTACCAAAATAATGAATGTTATCCTTTTGAAGATATGTTGAAAATGCGTTGATTTAGCTCGGATATTTCATCGACTAAACAAGAACGCCTTAGATTCCATTACTTAACATTGGAAGGTTTAATATTATAATAATATTTCCTTTTTTAATTCAAAATAATTGGTGAAACTTAGCGAACACTACTTTTAAGATCCCATTATTAATATATATGCACTATTTGTTCAGGCGTTTAATATCCAAACTTTCGGCTTAAAATTTTCCAATATATAATGCTGCTGATTTCAATGGCTCAAGAGAAACATATTATGATCAAGAAATGTTGTAAATTTTTTAACGAAAAAATTAAAATTTTAGTACAATTACTGACAAAAAGTACATTTTTCTCTTCAATTTATTACAAAACTGAAAATCATATTTATCATCCCTGATTAAAAGTGTGGGATAATTATTTCTATGCGTTACAAACATCAGCACAAAAGGCATGATACCCCAACCACCTATGATGGTGTGGGGTATAAATATCAATATCTAAATTTATGAAATTTTTCAATATATAAATTTAATAAAAAAAATCGCTCAATTGGCAATATCGCACAATATACTTAAGAGAGAATTAACTTGATTATGTTAACACATTATACAATAGTATCTTTTGGAATCGTATATTATTTCAAATATTTAAATGATTTTCGGTCATATGTAAGTAAATTAAAATTATTAAGTCCCAAATTAGAAAGGATTTTTGAAGAGTTGAGTGGAGGAAACTTATTGTTTTTACAATACATAATGAATACTTAATTGTTGCTCTCGAAACCCCATATTTAATAAACAATAACGTTTGGCATCCCCCATTTGCCTTATTGGTGACATTGATGTTATCGCTAGAGATGCTTATGACGAGACGTACATGCATATAAACATACATTCATATATACAATGTACATATGTATATTATATATATATATATA
>MINK01192040.1:9028-19845 GCA_001735545.1 Phormia regina | reverse complement strand
AATTCTTCACTGGGAAGAGTTTTCTATAGAAAATTCTTCACTGGGAAGAGTTTTCTATAGAAAATTCTTCACTGGGAAGAGTTTTCTATAGAAAATTTTTCACTGCGAAGAGTTTTCTATAGAAAATTTTTCAGTGCGAAGAGTTTTCTATAGAAAATTTTTCAGTGCAAAGAGTTTTCTATAGAAAATTTTTCAGTGCGAAGATTCACTGTAAACTGTTTTCTATAGAAAATTTTTCAGTGCGAAGATTTTTCTATAGAAAAATTTTCAGTGCGAAGAGTTTTTAATAGAAAAATTTTCAGTGCGAAGAGTTTTCTATCGAAAATTCTTCAGTGGGAAGAGTTTTCTATAGAAAATTCTTCACTGTAAACAGTTTTCTATAGAAAACTTTTCAGTGCGAAGATTTTTCTATAGGAAAGTTTTTCAATGGAAATAGTTTTCTAGGAAATATTTTTCTATAGAAATTTTTTCTAATTGAGATTTTTCTACAGAAAATTATTTACTGGGAAGGGTTGGGAAAGTTTCTGTAGAAAAATCGTCAATTTTCTAAAAAAAATTTTGTTAAAAATTTGTCAGTAGGAAAAAATTGCTAGAAAATTTTGTTTTCAGAACAGATTTCTGTATATGAGTTTTCATTTGGAGAATATTTCAATGGGAAAAATTTTCCATAAAAAACATTATTGGCGAGAAGATTTATGTTCTTTCAGCGGGATGAATTGCCGTTTAGGGAAGAAATTTCTGTAGAAAATGTTGTATATTAGGAAGAGCTTTTATAAAAACAGTAAGATTGGGAAGAGTTTTTTTATAGAAAAATTTTCGATGGAAAGATTTTCCAATAGAAATTTTTGGGTTTTTAAAGAAAATTTTCCATTGAAATTTTTCACTTATAGATTTGTCATTGGGATTTTTTATAGAAAAATTTTATTTGTAAATAATTTTCTACAAAAACTGTAAGACTGGGAAGAGTTTACTACAGAAAAATTTTAAGTTGGGAAAATTTTCTAAGGAAATGCTTCTATTGTGAACAATTTAGTATAGAAAAACTTTCCATTGGAATAGTTTTTACAATAGATTTTTCACTGGGAAGAGTTTTCTAACAGTTTGTCGGAGTTCACACTTAGAAATTTTTCTTTCTACAATTCAGAATTGCGGCTGACTTTGTAGACGAGAGAGTTAAAAATTATGTAAAAGTTTAGTATTTCCTTCTCTTCTCTCTCCTATAAACTCAGAATTGCGGCAAGAAAATTTGCTGTTTGTGAACCCGGGCTTTCAAAAGTTTTCTTTGGGAAAAGTTTTCTATAGAAATATTTCTACTGGAAACTAAATTACTTTATAGATTTTCCATTGCAGAACATATTTTATATAAAAAATTGCATTAAGAATAGTTTCTATAAAAAAATATTGATTGGATTAAGTTCTCCATAGAAAAATATTTATTAGGAATAGTTTATTGTAGAAAAATTTAATTGAGTAATTAGAACAGATTTTTTGTAGAGATCTTTCTTATAAAAACAGACCAGAAAGTTCTCCGTTGAAAAATGTCTATTGAGAACAGTTTTCTGTACAAGTTTTTTTTATTGAAAATTTTTCTATAGCAAGTTTTGATTAGGAAGATTTTTCATAATGTTTACTATGGGAAATACAGTTTGCTAGATAAAATTTTTCTTTGGAAATATATTTGCAATTGAAACAATAAATTTTCTATAGAATTTTTTTTTTCGCTGAAAAGTTACTTACTTTCTGCTAATAGAATTTTTTGGCATGTTGGGAAATAATTTATAAAATCTCATAATCTTAAATAAAATCATATTTAAATTATAAATTTCGTAGACAAAAAATATTATATCAATAATTTAAAATATTTTATTTGTTTTTCTCAAAATTTACTACAAAAAAAAATAGTTTTTCTTCAATAATATCCAGACATTAAGTCACCAAAGCTTTTACAAAATTTTCCACTTACTCAATAAGAAATTGAAAAAACACTAATAACAAGTATGTATGTATATACACATACATTTACACATATCATAAATATAAAATTATATTGTTTTTTGTGTATAAACATATTATTACTTATAAATACATGTTTAGTAAATAAGTACTTAGATAAAGAGAGAAAAAAATACATTATCAATATTAAACTACCAAAAAAAGGGAAACTTTTTTTAAGCAAGTTTTTTTTTTTTTTGTTAATACCTTTAGAAGAAAAATAGCATATCCTATATGCATAAAATTTTAAAACATGTTAAATATCAAAGAAAAGCAAAAACAAAGTTTTTGTGGTTTGGCCAAAAATCAATTTTGTCTAATAACTTTGGTAATCTCTTCTTTTTTTAGCTTTTAACCAAATATTTGATTGGTGATTACTACCATCTTATTATAATAATAAAATTTAATTGTATTATCTAAGGAGTTTTAGGATGTAAATTGTATGTGTATGTGTGTATTTGGAGGTAAGTATCATGTAGTTATTGTTAAGATTAAAAATATCTTAAGTGTGTGTATTTAAAATATTAAAAATAAATTGTGAATAAAAAAAAGAAAACGCCAACATTTAAAAGACGCCTTTATTGCCATAAGCGAGGTATAGAGTTCCTACGTTCATTTAAACTTTCGTAGGAACTTAATACCGTGCTCTTGGAGGGCTGTTAACCAACAATTAAAAAGTATAAATAAAATAAAGTGATTAAAAAAAAAGAAACTATAAATAAATATGAAATAAATAACTAGTTATTAATCTATATGTATAAAAAAAAGTAACGTTACTGACTGACTGACTGATTCATCAGCCCAAACGGCAGAAGCTAGAGAGACGAAATTTGGAACGTTGGTAGGTCTCCCTCCATATAGATCCACTAAGACGGGATTTTTGGCAATTCGAATGCAAACGAATAATAATACAAAAAATTTAATAGTTGTCGTTATTCATTTAAAAAATAATTGGACAGTTGACTGGTACTTTTTTGAAAATCAGACGTTTTAGGGAGAAAACGGGTAAAAACTGTATTTTGGTACATTTTCAGCACCATATGTATTTTTGAAATCAATCAACATACAGATAAAATTTATGTCGTATTCATAACTTCTCAAAAAATGAGAAATACAAATTGGGTACTTTTTAGAAATTCAAACATTTAAGGTGTAAAAATCGTACCTACTTTTTGGTACTTTTTTTCATAAAACATTTTTTTTATATTTATTAAAATATTCATTTGAGGATTTTAATATGGTTTACTACTACAATTTAGAAATTTATTGTAATACATTTTTTGATACATCAATGGGTGAAAAAAGTACCAAAAAAGGGATAAAGGGATAAAGAAAATAACATTTTATTCAAACTAAATAATGAATTTTCAATTACATTAAACTTAGAAACATAAGATTAAAGAAATGTAGTCCTATGTGGATATGAATTCAGAAGAGTGAAATTCGTGGTACTTAAAGATAGGCGCGGATCTAGCTCAAGCTTTTGGGGGAGGAAAATATAATGATTTTCACAACTATTTCCTTAAATTTTATGATTTAGTACAAATTTTTCATTAAGAGTTTTTATTTTGGGGGAGGAAATTTCCCTTCCTCCCTCCCCGTGGATCCGCGCCTGTTAAATATATATGGTTCTATGAGTTAGAAATCAAGAGGAGGGACTTTTTGTTTCTCTAATAGTACTTTTTGAATTTTCTCTAATATTTAACCTAGAAACATAAAATTAAGTACGCATGGTCCGATGTTGGAAAGAATTCACAAAGAGGGACTTTGTGGTACTTTTTCGTTCTTCTAATAGTACTTTTTTGAATTTTCTATAGTTATGAACATAGAAACATGAAATTAGGAATATGTGGTCTTTAGTTAATAAAAATCCATAAGAAGGGACTTTGTGGTACTTTTTTTAAATTTCTATAATTATGCACTTAGAAACATGAAATATGGGATATGAGGTCCTTAATTAATGAGAATTCATAAGAAGGGACTTTGTGGTATTTTTTTATTTGAATGTTACTTTTTGAATTTTCTAAAATTATGAACCTAGAAACATGAAATTAGGTTTATGTGGTCTTAAGTAAATGAGAATACATAAACGAGGACTTTTTGGTACTTTTTTGTTCTTCTAATTGAACTTTTTGAATTTCCTGTAATATTTAACCTAGAAACATGAAATTAAATATACACGGTCCTATATGGGAAAAAATTAACAAGAGCGGTCTTTATGGTACTTTTTTTGTTCTTCTAATGGTACTTTTCGATTTTTTTATAATTATGCACCTAGAAAGATAAAATTATTGATATGTTGTCCTAAATGAATGTGAATCCATAAGAGGAGATTTTATGGTACCTTTTTTGTTCTGATGGTACTTTTAAAATTTTCTAGAAATTTTAATTTAGATAGATGGTCCTAAGTTAATGAAGATTCTTTGGTGGACATTATGGTACTTTTTCGTTCATATGATGGTTTATTACATATTCGAAGTCAGTGATTCCATATCAAAACGGATTTTATGACATGTTAAAACATCCTTTACTGTAGAAGAATTTTTCATAAAAAAATAATTTTAAGTTATTCAATAAAACCCGCGCAAGGCCAGGTCAATCAGCTCGTATGAATATAATTTATTATTTATAGAATTTTTGAATTTAAATATTATTTTTTGAATTTTTAGGGAACTCACCGAAATTAGCTGCTAAGGAGAATATAGATCAATCAAATATCTGAAAATAAGAAAAGAAATATAAAAATAAATAACACAGAGTTAAAAAATTAAACAAAATTTCAAATAATCACAAGTATTTAGTCTTTATTACATTTTTTTTAATGAACTCTAGTTCTTGAGATAAAAAGCGATTTGCAAAATTAAGGTGACTGCACTACATAATGAAGCATATCTCGAAAACAGCTTGTCTGATATTGTTAAAGAAAATATCAAAAAATTATAATTAAAATTATATTCAAGTCTTTGTTATATAACTTCTTTGTACCACCCATAGTTATGGAGATATTAAGACTACTTTCTCGAAAAAAAAATAAATAAATAATAAAATTATATTAAAAAATCCGAAAAAAATAAAAAAAAATATATAAACATTTAAAAGTGTCTCAAATTGAAATAATTATTGTTTTTATCATAAAGAAAAATTAGTTGCCAATAGAAAAAAACCCATTTCATAAAAATCAATTGATAAGTTTTGCTGTTAAACACAAATTAATCAAAATATCCAACTTTTTATTTTTTACATTTTTAGGTAACTTTTTAATAAGTATTTTCAATAATTTCAGAATAAATTCAAAACTTTTGCATTGATTTTATTTAATCGACAATAAATTTATAATTACTATTAAGAAATAAATATTTCATGTTTTGATACTTTCGAATTTTAAAGATTTTTGGAAAATAAAATTTTTTCGCAATTTTGTATAATTTTTTTTTTCAGAAAATAGACATAATATCTCCATAATTTTTGATTGTATTAAAAAGTAATGTAAAAAAGATTTGAAAAAATTTTAGCTCGAATTTTTTTATATTTTTTTGTATAGTTAGACAATTAGTTTTCGAGATATGCCTCAAAACGTAATACAACCTTCTTGATTTTACAAATTGGGATTTATTGTGAAAATTAGATACAATTTAAAACGAGAGAAAAAGGTATAGTCGGTATATAAAACCCTACACCATTGTCTATGTGTACCAAAATTCGGAAAGGAGCCAATAATTGACCTATATTTGTATTAAGTAAAAAATCAGAAATACTAATGAAAACTATTACGCACTTTTTGGTGATTCCTGAAATTGGTTCCTATATAGGAGCTATTGTCAATTATGGACCGATCTTCATGAAATTTTTCACTGTCATTTATACTTATATAAATATTATATGTGTCGAATATTAAATTAATATCAACATTTTTGTGGGATTTATTTACGTTAAAATGATTTTTGAAAGAGGGGTTTATATGGGAGCTTTGGCAAATTATGGAACAATCTTCATGAACTTTGGCACACGGATTTTTGTTTACATAAAACTTATTTGTGTTAAATTTCATTAAAATATTTCCATTTTTTGAGGTATGTTTGAGTGTTAAAATTCTATTCCGGGTGAGTATTTGTATGGGAGATAGGTGAAATAATGGCCAATATTGTTGTGCCAAAAAGTCATATGTACCAAATTTCATCCAATTATCTCCAAAATTGCGAACTGTACTTTGGGCACAAGCTTTACATGGAAAGCCAGTCAGCAAACCAGACGGACGGATGGATAATAATAATAATATAATACCTCAACCACCTATGGTGGTGTATTGTAAAAAAAGGGGATTATTTGTGAACTGACTATATATTTTTCAAAAAATCAATTCATCTTTTTTTTTTTAATATCCAGAAATAAAAAAATTTATACAAAAAAATTTTAAAAACCTTGACGTATGGACTCCTTTAGAGGCAGAGGATGTTTATTAATATATTTTTTCTTAAATCGGACCAATAACAAAATATTTGGTATTAAAACTGCAACTACTGGTCGGAATGAATTGAAATGCATAGAAGAGAAGGACATAAGCTTTCAGAAATAGAGTGATTCCATGTCAAAACGGACAACAATTGGATTTAACATTTTCGATTTCATTGAAAGTCGCTACATGCATAGACCATTGCAAGTGTTTCCGAACCATGAAATTTCAGACAAATTTTTCTTCCCTGTATGGAAAAAAATCTTAAGAACTTTACTAATGAATATCTATTTAACTACTAATAACTTCTTAAATATACATGGTAGATCTTAAGTTGTTGTTGTATATTATAGATTACGATATTACCTTCATAATAATATATAGATAGTTTTTTACATCAAAAGTTCAAAGGTCAAAGTTGGAGATAAAAAAATTAAAACAATTATAACTCAAAAATCGGTACTTTTAAAATTCTTAAAAAATTATATATGGTTGACATAAATTTTCTCCATATGGATATAAAATTTAATTTAGTAGTTATGGACAAAAATAAATCCTAATTATTAATAACTCGTAAGCTATAGAAAATAAAAAAATAATATTAGTGTAGTTTTAAAAACAAGGAAATTACTTTAAAAATTATATACAGTGAGTTACTTCAGATTAAAAGTTCAAAGGTCAAAATAAGACTTACAAGAAATAAACCATTATATGTCCAAAAACGATATTTTTAAAATGGTAAAAAAATTAAATAATATTAATATAACTGTAATTTATGCTAGTGCAAAATTTCATGTTGGGCACTCATTTAGTTCAGAAGTTATGTAAAAAATATGAACTGAAATCAAATTTTGTATATAAAATTTTAACTTATTTTATTTTTTTACGTTTTATTTGTATATTGAATCCGTCTTATTTTAAACCTCTTGAAAACTAAATAATAAACACTACTCAATCTCTATAGAGATCATTGTTTTTAACGGGATGGAAAGTCGGCTTTGCGAAGCCTTGTAGCTGACTGAACATCAGCAATAGATCTTGCGAGTAATTTGGGCGTGAGTCTCCAGTTTAAGAATGTATTTTTCTCTGAGCTTTCTAAAATCTTCTACCACAAATGGTACCCCTAAATCCCTTTAGATATTCTCATTTCTTATGTAACATGGCCCACCCGTCATGGTTCTAAGAATTTTTGACTGGGCCCTCTGTATAATATCAATGCTCGTATTACTGGCTGTTCCCCATAATTGGATGCCGTATGTCCAAATTGGCTTTAAAACGGTTTTATACAGGATGAATTTATTGTCAAGGCTTAGTTTTGAATGACTGTTAATTAACCATTGAAGACTACAAGCTTTTAAACTTCCCTGTGGAACACCGACTTTTATTTCAAATTCTTTTGTCACAAAGTTATTATACTTTACCCTAAATATACGATCAAATAGATAGGACTCCAGCAATTTGTGGGTACATGGTGGTAATAAACATTTAATTTTATAGATTAGGCCCTTGTGCCAAACTTTGTCGAATGATTGTGCGACATCTAAGAAAATAGCTGAACATACTTTTTTAATTCGAAACATTTCATTATCTCTCCAGTTAGACGATTCACTTGTTCTGTGGTTAAGTGTTTTTCACGAAAACCAAACTGGTGAATTGGGACGTTATTTTCATCGTTCAAGGATGGTAGAATTTTCTTTTGAAATACTTTTTCAAACAACTTTGACAAGCAAGAGAGTAAACTAATGGGTCTATAAGAAGATGATATTGTAGAATCCTTTCTTGGCTTTGGTATCATATTAATCAGAGAAGTCTTCCAAATTTTTGGAAAATAATTGATAACACAATTATTGCCACATTTGGTAGTTTTTTAATCATTGATGGTGTTATTGAATCATATCCAGGTGATTTTCTAACATTTATATTTTCTTTATTTATATTTTCTTCAATGTCCTCTTGGCTAACAACAATTATGACATCAGAATTTAGTGTAGTTTCAAGAGTTTCTCCCAATACAAAATCATTTGTTTGGGGATTGGGTTGAAAGTGCAAATTAAAAACAAAAAATTGTAAATATCTAAAATTTTTACATAGAAAAAATGCGCTTTTTTCTGTGTTTTACTTCATAACTCCTAAACCAATAGAGGCTGCAAATTGAAATTTGGCACAAATATAGAGAAGAGTTTCATTATCAATATAATTATGTTTTAAGGAATTTAAAATACCGTTTTTGAGATGTTAAGCTTTAGTTTTTATATTATAAATTTTGATCTTTGAACTTTCGAAGTATATAAATATGTTACTTATCCTTTTAAAGACCATGAGTTCTCCTATTAAATGAAATAAAAATAAGAACTGTACAATGTATACTTTAGAAGTCATGAGCAATAAATTGTGATTACTTTTTGAAAAAATTCAACTGCTTTTTGATTTTTGAAACGTCATATTTTTGAACCAGGAGGATGGTGATTTGTGTTACATTTGCAATACTTAATATCTGTAGCAAATTTCATTGAAATCGAAGATAACAAATCCGAAAATGTCTGTTTTTTGTCCGTTTTAATTTGTAATCACTCAGTAGTAACTTTTGCGTATAATAGAATATTTAATTCTTGGAAGCTATATACTATAAAATAAGCTATATATTTTCTACTATAATTTACATTTATTTTAAAATTTTTATAAGTTTTAGCTGGGTTTAATACTTTATTTACTTTAAAAATTCATGTTTTTTGTTTTTTTGTTTTAAATTTTGAAAATTTTAAAACATTTTGTAAGACTTTAAATTGTACGATAGGAAGCAAAAAATAATCCAAAATAAAATTACTTGCTTGAATAGTTTCGTTATTTTGTAAAAAACAAAATAATAATAAAAAAATGATTAATTTTTTATGCAGGCAACTTGAGTACAAATTGTTCAATAAATTTTAAATTTCGGTTTATTGAATATTAGTATATTTTTGCAGCAGATGAATGAAACCACCAAGATGCAACAGACAATAATTTTAAATAAAAAAAAAATTAACATACAAACGAGAGGGCTCCTGCATAAATGAAAAAACACAACAATTTCAATTTATTTGCAATAAATTTTAGGCCCACAAACCAAGTAGCTAAAATATCGCATTTCATAACCCTTTTTTATCTTTAAGAAAAATATAAAAAAAAAACGGACAAATGAACAAAAGAACAAAGAATCCTCAGGAAAGAAAGTATATTTTTCATATCAAGAAAAGAGAATAAAAACTAAAAGATCATGTAATATCAATGACCTTAACATTAGTTGTACTAGTACGAACATAATTGTCTGGCAAAATTTATTTTTAAAAAAGTAATGAAACACAAAATGATAAAGAGCTAATAAAATATAAAGGGAAAAGAAAACCTTAAGGACTTGTAATATAAATTTTGTTTTTGTTTTTTGTTTTACTTTCAACAACAAAATGTGGTCCCTATTGTTATGTGGCGCAACGGCATTCAACCCCTTCGGCTTCATTTAGTTGATAAGATATAAATACTGATCATAAGACAATTTTTATTTTTTTGTAAGTAAATAATTCAGGTAAGAAGTGCAATTTCTTTTTATTTTTTTATTTCATAAAACAAATATTTGCATTACAAGACTGAAAATAAACTCTTTCTCTTTACAGTAATTACAGCACATGCGCAACACCCATACATATACATTTTGCAAAATTTATGATGTTAAGAAGCGGGTTACGCAAAATTTTTGCAAATAAAATTTTAAAATATAAAAAATAACTGAAAATTTATAGCGCTTGAATAAATTTATGTGAACATTTTTATTTTTTGGCAAGTAGGGGGTAAAGAAAGATTTTTTTCGTTTCTGTATTTTAAGAAGAAAAATTAAAGGGGGTTAATGGTTTCTAATTTGACGTTATCTCTCTTGTTAAAGATAAACATAGTTTACCATGATTATTAGTAGTCGTACACATATTTTTTTTCTGTATTTTTTTGGGTTCTACATCATATTTTAATGAAAGGTTTGCCAAGCGTAAATTTATGAACATAAAGATATTACGGCATGTTTAACAAGCTGTTTACGATTTGCCCAAATATATAAATGAAAACTTCCTTAAGAGAGCTGGGCATTTAAAAAAATAAATTACTCCACAAAGGATCCTCTATAGCCGCAGCGAAAAATCAACATCATCTGTTTTTCGTTGCAAAAGTTATGAAATATTGAAAAATAATTAAAATTTATGAGTTTTAATATGATACATTGTTTTTAAAGACTACTTGGTTTACATGCTTATTAATTAAAGTTCATTTAAGTAAGAAAACATTTTATTTTTTTTATTTTAGTTTTTTTTGAAAATCGGGGCGTATAGAATTGCAGTTTCTTTGAAGTGTAATT
>MINK01192038.1:3151-15861 GCA_001735545.1 Phormia regina | reverse complement strand
AAACTTATTTATATGCTAGTTTTAATTCCAGGTCCATTTTACGTTGAATATTTGATAAAAAATAAATTATATATCAACACATGTTAAAAAAGTACAATTCTAAGTTAAAAATCTTTGGCGACAAAAATATTTGTACATCATTTACTTTGTACAATTATTTGTACGTTGGACTCTTGATATGATTATTCTTTTAAATACCGTTTAATATTTTCTTCGTAATCGAGTTTTATTTTACAAAATAAGAAGTTGGTTTTAACGTTTTGAATATAAGCACATCATAAAAAAAGAAAGCGAAAAGGTATGAGTTTGGATATTAGAAATTATAATTTTTTTGATTGACATAAAAAGGAAAATCTCTCCGCCCCCCCCCCCCCCCCGAATATAAGTAATTTAGTAAATTTTGCAACATTTCCACCAGTACAAACATTGTAAACAAGTATAAAAACAGCGGATTCAGTTGAAATTGTGCCAAAAATGACGGGAAGCGCACTGGTGATAAAAGAAGTGCAATAAATTCCAAGAGTAAACTCGTGCAAAATTAGCGGAACAATCGCAAATACTACCGGAACTTGTTCATCCAAAAACAGTAGGGAGGATCTTACATTCTGCGTGATATGCAAAGTAGAATTCCCGCAAGAAAACCTCTTGATTAGTATAAAAACACCAGCATATTGCGTTTATAGTTTGCCAACGATAATGATAAGGGACGAAAATTTTGGAATAGGGTTTTTGTTTACTGATGAAACCAAAGTCAATCTTTTCGGAAATGATAGCAGGGGAAAAGTGTTGCGCAAAAAAATACAGCGTTATAGATGTTAACAATTTTGACCCCCAATCAGTGAAACATGGTGGGGGAAACGTGTCATGGTATGGGGGGCAATAGCAGGCCAATGGGGGTAGGGCGAATGGCTATTTATAGAATGGTGTAATGACCAGCATCAATATAAACGTATTTGGGAAGACAATTTGGAAGGATTCCGTAGATGGTTTGGGTCTTGGCCAAAGTTTTGGATATTCCAACAGGAGAGTGATCCCAAACTACAGTGCGTTCAGTGAAGGAGTGCGTTGCACTGTTGGGATATTTTGAACGTTAAAAGTCGCTACAAAGCCAAACAAGAAATTTGGTCCGATCGATGCCCAGAAGATTACAGGCCGTGATAGATGCAAAAGAAGGACCCACAAAATATTAAATTTTTCCAATATAAGTATTATAAGTAGGTGTAGATTATAATGTGAATTTTCATTATTTTGTATTTTTTTAAATAATGTGTTGGATATTAATTTTGTTTTTGTAACTTAATTAAATAAAAATATATTAAAAATAATACTGCATACGACAATTTTAAATTTTTTATAAACTATTGAAGGTATACGAAATATATGAGGTGTACAAATAGTTTTGTCCCTTACTGTAGAATACCCATTAGTTGTTGAAATGGCTTTATTCTTAACCACATACATGTCGTGCATTGGTAGATTGTTCTTTTTATGATTTGTGATACTTCAGGAATCCAATACTTCAAACCTAATAAGTAATGCAACCAGGGCTGCCAGATAATATTCATTGAAAATCGTTAATTTGACGATAAAAAATTAAAAAAATCGTCAATTTAGTTTTCGAAAATCGTCAGAAAAATCGTACATATAAAATCTCAAGTTTTTAAGGAGCATTGAAGGAAAATAAAAATAATAATAATTCAGCTGCATATGTTTCATGTTGGGCCTTTCTTACAAGCATTCTGTGAGCGGTTTTAAGCTCCATTGTAGTGAGAAAAACAGTTTAACGTTGAGATGTGCATTTACAATTTCTAACAAAACGTAAAATTAGAGACGAAGTAGCTTGTCATAACTTGAGAAATCTGTTTGCTTGATGGATGTTGCTATTGAGTTTACCTTGCGTTCCTCTAAATCAATGTTTGGTGAGATAGATGCGGTTTACGTTGTTAAAGCTTCCATTGTGAAACTTTGTAAAACGTGTAGCCCTTGCCACCATAGACTGTTGTTCTTAATTTCCGATGAAGAGATGACACGCGTAGCTAAACCGGCTGAATTCTGTTTCGATGTAATATGACGCCATTAACTTGCTGGAATTATGTTTGTAATATGTTCTATTTGCAATGAAGGTTTTACACCGCCGTAGATGATCACAACCATGCTAGTACGATAGTTGAATCAGTCCAACCATATGTAGGTACATTCTGCAATTCTAAAGCTTGTTTCACTTTAACCATAACTTTTACCATGAGGTGAGCTGCAGAAAGCTCTAAGCGTGGAAGTCTTATTTGTCGAATCGGGGTTACTCTGGGTTTCGATGTTTTTAGACTAGTTATTGATCCATATGGTTTAATGACACGAATATAAATAGCAGTAGAATACGCTAATTCCGATGAGTCTGCAAATACGTGAAATTCAATACGATCTTCAACGTTGAAATTAAACCATCTTGGAATTTGTAGATCTCGTATGTTCTTGACTTGATGTTGAATTTGTAGCTATTCCACTTTTAGATCCCAATTGACACCTTTAATCCAAAGTTTCTGCTTATAGATTTTCATTTTAATTAACCTCGGAGATTACGAGCCAATTGGATCGTAAATTCTCGAAATATCAAAACACACGCTGTATTGAAAACAATCCGTTGATGTGTTCCAAATTAGTCCTAGAGTTTTTACCGTTTATGACTGATCAATTAGCAGCTCTGATGAACAAGCTCGAACTTGAGGATCAATTTTCTCTAACAATTCCCCTGAGTTTGTTGACCATTTGCGAAGGTTGAAACACGACTTTGATAAAACTGTGTATATGATCTTATATCCGATTCTAAGTCTGGAGCGGAAGACATGTTGTCGTCTACGTAAAAATTGTTGATAATTTCGTTATGCTCTTCTGGATACTCCTGTGAGTTATAAAGAGCAACTTGCATTAACGTACGGGTAGCTAGAAATGGAGCCGATGCAGCTCCATATGTAACTGTCTTGAGCTGATATGTGATGGGTGGATCCTTTTGAGCATCACGCCATAAAATACTTTAATATGACCTATCGTCTGGCTGTATGAGAACATGTGAGTACATCTTGTCGATGTTTGGGGTAAAACCTCTGATGCATCGAAAACAACGCGTAATTTGGTTGATGCTTTCAGTACTGCATGATGTATGTATTAACTTGTCGTTCCATTTTATTAGTTGTAATTTCCATGTCACTCGACCTTGAGATTACCATTCATGCCAAACTGTCGTTCAATAGATTTAAGTCTTCACATCGCCGCTGCCTTTGATTCACCAAGTTGAAAAGAATTAGCTTTGAACGGAAGTTTCTCCATATATCGTCCATCAGGTTGCTTCCGAACATTTTCCCTGAAATGTTATTCGGCATGTTCCTTATCAGAAGTTAGATGCTTTAATTGAACATCACATTGTTCATCTACCATAAACGTTGAAGTTGTTCATCTTTTCGGGTTGTCTTTTGACATTTCCTATAATCACCCAACCGAATATTGTGCTGTTGGGGAACCTGATGGATGGGATACCTTTTCACCTAATATACAATGGGGAAAGACGTCAGCTCCTAAAATGATCTCGATGTGGTTTGGTTTATGGTAAGCAGGATCGGCCAGCTTTAAAATTTGAAAATATTAGAGCCTCTGTTTCACTATTGGATGTGACGGAATATATTGTGTCAGATTCGATAAGCAATACGTCTGAAGTATGATTGTTCTGTTGATATTCTGAGCAAAAATTTTCAATTGTACTTTTCCCCTGGTATAAATGGTAGTGTTTCCACCAACTCTACAAAGAGCAGTTTTATCATACGACCTATTCAACTGAAGCCGCTGAAGGCAAGATTCCGAAATAAGAGTTGACTGGGCACCGGTATCAACAAAAGATCTACATGGTTGCAAGCTATTGTTCTTATGACGCACCATAATTACCGCTGTTGGCAGAAGTGTAGTTTGATTCGTTGTAGTCTGCTGACTTGAATTTACCGTAATTGAAGAGGAGCCATTAGTATAGTCGCCTGACTGTTCAGCGCTACCTCTTGATGGATTAGTTATTAACATGCAACAATGTGTTGTGTTTAAAGCCACAAGTTCTGCAGGAACAATTCTTAAAAAAATGTTTTTCCTTTCGACAATTGAAACAAAAACCACTTTTGAGAACCACGTTCTTGCGTCTTTCGATATTCAGCTCCTTAAATTGTTGGCATTCAAATAAAAAATTATCCTTCTTGCAAACGGGACACTATTGAGTCGTCGTTGTCATTGTAACAAATCTATTAGTTTTCCTGAACTTAGATGACTGATCTGGTATTTCCAAATTTTCTATTACACGACTTTCCAAAAATATAATAACTTCTTAAATGACTGCCTATCAATATCATTCTGCTGACGATACCATAGCGTAATTGTTTCTCGATCTAACTTCTCCTTTATCAAGAATAGCAATAATGGAACCCACGAAGCCACAGATTTTTATAAGACAGAAAGAGCATTATAGCACTCAATAGTGTTGTTGTAAAATTTTCTAATCTCAGACAAAGTACCATTCTTGACCGAAGGCTGAGTCAAAAGTAATATAATATATGTTCCCTTTATTTGATCTGGTCTGTCGTACTTTTTCTTCACTAGGTCCCAAGCTATTCTATAATTCTCGACGTCCGATATATTGGCTCTAGCATCAACCATGGTGTTGAATAAATCCCTGAACCGAATCCAGTTTGATAAATTGCCATCAAAATCTGGAATATCAATTTGAGGTAAACGTATATTCGAATTATTGTTATGAATGTTAGAATTAATCATGCAGATGACTGTAATTCTACGACAGACGTCAATGTTGCTGACATTGTTTGTAATATAGTATAAGACGTGTATATGGATTTTTCCGTAAAATACATTTCCTCAATTTTATTGCGGTATGCTTTTTCTTTTTGAGTGTCAGAATCTTTATCGCATAAGCCATCAATCTCATCTTAAATGTCCTTATATTTAATAAAAATCCATTCAAATTATTCCATATGCACCTGTATATCGTTGTAACTTACGTTATTGCCAGATATGAAATTATACAATTTTATTAGTAGTTCATCCACTTCATATTCAATATTGCTATTAAGCCAAATCAAAAATACAAAATCTACGTACTATTTAGCAAATCTCACAACCAGTTTTGAATGTACTGATTTAAACTTTTCCAAACGGTGATCTAGTTTTATTACAGTTACAAATGCACTGCTTCCACATTTACAATAAAACTTTCAACTGCCTTTTCAAATATATCAACACTGCCACTCTTCTACTAATACACATGTATCTTTTTTGTTTATTGTTTTGCCTTCTCATACCAATTCACTCATGTATGTAAACGATCTTTTATCTTTTGACTACAGATTCTGCACTTTTCTCGTTAACACTTTTCCAATCGAAAACTCATGTTTTGATATACCATGTATGTTAACTCTTTTCCTTAGCTCCACAGAAATTTTTATGTATGTTGGAGCTTTTGCCTTATGTACTTTACAACAAACACTTTCAGACACTTATGTATGTAAGCTATATTTTGTATGTATGACAAGTTATATTATCCACTTTCTGTATGTATGTACGACAAACGTATTAACAAAGAATCATCACGATCACTCTCATCGATTGTCTTCCTTAAGGGTGGTTTTCCCTATGTAAGGCACTTGATGTTGTTGTCGCTTGCGAATTTAATAAAAATAAGAAAAACTACCACGTTTGCGCGACGCTTATGTATTGATTTTGTTATTATGCAAATTTTAATAAATTCGTCCTACACTTGACTTTACACAACCGTATCCGGTTCGAAGGACCAAAAATTTATGTCTTATTCTAGCGGACTGTATAATAAATTAAAAACGGTTTCTGTATTTTAATAATAACATAAACAATATTTATTTCACTGGCTTTCCATTTATAATAATTTGTGTAAAGTTTTCAGAACTTTTATTGGTATCAATTATTTTTCACTACTTCGTTTTCATCTATCCTTTTTATGCATTCATTCTAGTTCGTTACAGTGTTGCCAAAGTTTAAAAAAATTATCTTTACAATGTTGTATTTATGTATGTTAAAATGTAGGAAAAAATCAATATTATGAATTATAAAATAATAAAATATTAAGTTTTTGAGGGTCCTATTTAGATTCTGAGTCGATCTAGCTATGTCCGTCTGGGCTCGAACCGCACAAGGTAAGGGGGCGAAATTTAGCACAAATATTTAGCCTATATAAGGTTTGTTTGGTATTGAAAATTATCAAAATCGGGTAATAAATAAAAATGTTATGGGCTATAAACTAGAAATACAGGGTGTGCGTTTCATACTTTTCTTCTAATATTTCTGAAATAAAAACATGTATGACAATGACATTTTGTATTAATAGTTTCAAGCCGGTATAAAATTGGAAAACAAACAATGGGCTTGGTCCTTGCACTTTACCGCCCACCTCCATATAAGGTAAAAAGCCAACGAAATTTTTTACAATTAGTTCAAGGATCAATGTAAAATTGCAAACGAAAAATGGTCGTGGTTACCTTACCGTCGAAGAAAATTTTATGGTAGGTATATAGATTCGTCCAAGTTGAATATAACATTCTCGCTTTTTTTACTAACTTAATATTTTTACCTAACAATTTGTTTCATAACTTTGAAACTATTGATCGCATACATCATTTAATATATTGTAAGTCAAAATTTTTATAAATTTATTTTAACAAAATCGGATAAGTAATTTTGAGTTATGAATTAGCTATTTTTACGTAAAAATATATTTTTTGCTTTTTTATTATAACTCTTAAACTACTGCAATATATGAAGTGGTTAAAGGTAATGTATATATAAATTTTTCGAAATTTTAAAACATTAAGAAAACTCTATTTTTGGACTACTAGTTCCATAATACATCAAATCTATATAGTAGTTGTTCAAGGATTTTTTTTTGCAATTGACCAGTGTTACGAATTATAATAAAAATGTGATTTTTCAATCTATAAAAAATACAAAATGATTTTTATTCCTGTTCGAAAACGTAAAAATCACATAACATTCATTCTTGGCCGAAAAAATAAAAATCTCAAAATAACTTTTATTTCTGCTCGAAAAAAATAAAAATCACAAATTAACCGTTATTTTTTCTCAATAATAATAATAATAATAATAATAATAAATAAATAAAATAATAAAAAAAATAATATTAAATAGTAGAGCAATAAAAATAAAAAAAATTAAAAATAATAAACTTTTTTGTCTTTCTTACAAAATAGAAGTGTGTGTATTTTGATGATAAAGTTTAGTTAAGTAACATATTTAAGACAGCCACCAAAAATTGGTGGATAGTAATTAAAGCATTATTATATAATTTATTTATATATATTTACTTCTATTTCTTACAGGTTCATGAAAAATCGATTCTATTGTCTGCAATACCAGTTAGTTTTCTTTTTGATGTGATGCCTTTCAGTGTGCTGTGTTTTTTAAAAGTTTCCACACTTAGTATGTTCCCCTTATTTATAAAAGATAATTTATGTGTAGTATATTTCTGTATGATTTTAATATATATAACAATATTTAAGTGTTTTATAGAGTTGAATTATAATAGGGAAAACAAAGCTAAAAATACCGTAAAATTATTTATGGACATAATTGATATTACAATTTTATTAATATCAACTGCAACATTATTTATTTCACCCCCAGATCGTCTTCCATATTTATGGTCATTTGTAATTTCTTTTCTTTGTTGCATATTATTTATTGTATTCTTATTTGTATCAAATTTTTTTCAATATAATTATTTATTTAGTCCTTACAAATATATTAAACTAAAATCGACCAACTCGTAAATCTTAACAGATTTATGAAATTAAATAAAAACTCCATATAGTTAAATATAAATTGTTTTTCATTAATAATATGAACAAAAACGTAAAAGTAATTCATCTTTGAAATAAACAAGTGCGAATGTTATATTCGGCTCGGCCGAATCTATTATACCCACCAAAAAGATTTTCAAATTTTACATTATATGGAAGGTGTTCCGTAAAGTGGGCGGACTACGCCCATATTTAGTTTCCAAATTTCTATTCTATTGTTTCCAAGTTTATATCGATACTCGACCTAACCGTACAAAATTTCATTATGGCATATGCTTTTGTTTAAGAGATATCATCAAAAACAATGAAATGAAGCTATAATGGACACCCTGTGTTTCTAGTATTTTGCCTATATGGGAGACGGGCGGTAAAGTGGGCGGACCGAGAGATTGTATTGGTCCTTGAACTATTTGAATAAAATTTCGTTGAAATTTCACCTTATATGGGAGGTGGGCGTAAAAAGGGTGGACCACGCCCATCTTTAGTTTTCAAATTTATATTGACCCTCGAACTGTCTGTACAAAATTTCATCGACGTACATGCTGATTTCTAGGATATATCAGTAAAAAACTTTGAAATGAAGCTACAATGGACACCCTGTGTTTCTAGTACTTTGCCCACATGGCAGTTGGGCGGGTAAAGTGGGAGGACCATTCCTATCTTTTGTTTTTGGGGTTATATTTGCTTTTGAGCTATTTGTAAAAAAAATTTTGACTTTTCTCTCTATATAGGAGGTGGCGGTGAAGTAGGAGGACCACGTCCATTTTCGGTTTCCGGCTTTATATTGACTCTCAAACTTTGCGTACAAAATTTCGTTGTCATACATGTTTTTTTTTTTTTTAGAGATATCAGCAAAACACTGATTTAGCAGCACAGGGTGCTTCTAATATTTTGCCCATAACATTGTTGTTTACTTACGGATTTTGCTCAATCCAAACAAACCTTATATAAGGCAAATAATTGGGCTAAATCGAACCACGACCCAGAATATATATACTTAAACGATTATTTCGACATGTTACATACGGAATGACAAAATTTTTATAGCCACCATCATTTTGATGGTGGGTATAAAAATTAACAGAAAAACAATTATAAAAAAAGTCACTTCACAGCATATTTCAAGTAAGTATTAAAATAAGTTTAAAAAATAAGTAATATTTGGTTGGGTAACCTTTTTGCTTTAAAACATCTTTCAGTGTAGATTGCATAGAACTTACAAGTTTTTTTTTATACCGTTGATATTTTTTCCCATTCTATTCGAGGAGCCATTTTTAAGTCCTCGTGATTAATAATTTGGTGATTTCTGATATTTTTCTCTAGTAAACTCCACAGATTCTCAATAACGTTTAAATCTGGTGATTGGGCTGGTATTTTAATGACGTGAGGACAGTTTCTTGTTAGCCATGCTTGTACGAAATTTTTGTTTGGGATCATTATCTTGATAAAACCAAATCCATCTGCAATACCCAATTTTTCTACATTTTGGAGTAAATTATTTTGCAATAAATTTAAATAAACAGTTTTGTCCATCTTGCACCTAGCGAATTTGGAATCGATTTATTGGTAATAAAATTAACGACATATAACTTTTTTATATTAATTTAATTTATAATAAAATTATTTAACTATAATTATCAATTTATTCTCTGTTCCGGAATTAAAGACCGTAATTCATAAATCCTTGTACAAATATTTCTCGGCATAAAATACCATGATACTCGATACAAAATCACAATATAAAGAAAAATAGCCTCACAGCTTATTTCGTCGATCACTACAAGAATTATTGGAGAGGTCAATAAAATAATATAACTCCTCTGTCCATTCCGTCACAGACGAACTGTGGAAATATTTTTCGGAAGGAAAGTGAGAACTGTCAGAATTGTTGAGAAAAGACAGAGAGGAAACAATAAAAAGCTCCTCGAAAAAACACAAAATACAGACCTTGCTTATCACAATAAAAATAGATTGACTCCAAAAAAGTATGCAGAGGAGAAGACATTTTTGTAAAAATAAATAAGAGAATAGCGAATAAATTATTAATTCGCTATTATAGAAAACTATAATACGACAGTAAGAACTAAGTCAGGAAGAATTGTTCATAAAAAATAATATTAAACAGAACTGATGGGGTCAAAAAAAAAAAAAAAAAAAAAAAAAAAAAAAATTGGGGAAAAAAAAAAAAAAAAAAAAAAAAAAAAATACAAATATTTTTTTTACTTTTACTCTTTTTTAAAGGACGGATTTTTTTCATTTTGACGTTTGTATTGGCAGTTACTGCACAGCACCTCGATGTACAGGACTTAAGCAATGTAATGTAATTTAAATTACATTAAATTAATCAATTTAATACATTAAAATTAGTTGTATATGGGAAAAATACAAAAAGAAAAAATAAAATAAAATTGTTCCCTACCAGCAGTAACTTAATATTTCGAAACAAAAAATATACCAAGTGTCCTCCGAAAATTGGCGATTTTATTTCGCTTTTTCACTTTCGAAAAAATCTGAAAAGTATACAACTTTAAATACAAATATTTCTGGGAAGGCTTTGCAGAAATTTGTAATTTAAACAGCGTTAGAATTGTAATTATGTTAGCTTAAACATGAATATTTTATAAATAAAAAATTCATTTTAATGCAATTGCTTTTTTGAAATGCATTTTTCTTTAAATATGCTATTCAAATTTGTTAATTTTTTAAAAACCTAATGTTCTAAAAATATTTTTTATATGTTGGAAGTGCTTCTGTTTTGCTAAATATTATTATGTCCTCAATGTAAGCATAACAGTATCTACCAATATGTTCTCTCAATATGTCATCAAGAGCACGTTGAAAAGTTGATGGAGCATTCTTCAAGCCAAATGGCAACCGTGTGATTTCAAATTTATATTATTATAGAGAATGCGGTTATTTATAGAGAATGCGGTTTTCTCAATGTGAGATTTTTTTTTAGTGGAATCTGATGAAAACCACTTTTTAAATCAAGTACAGAAAAAAAATTGACTGTTGCCAAGATTATATATTACCTCAGTTATTTCGGCAATGGTGACTGCACTGAGTTTCCTATAGTCAATTACCATTCGGTAATTTTTATATCCCGCTAAGTCGGTTTTTTTGGTATAATGCACACTGGTGAATTATAAGGTAATCTGGATGGTCTTACGATCCCATCATGCAAATGTGTTTTTACATGTGCTTCAACCTCGGACTTTAAAGAAGAAGGATACGGAAAGTACTAGGGCATTCAATAATTACTCGAACTTTTAAGTTTATCGGTTAATAACCGATTAATGCCAAATTATTCGATTAACCGAATTATTTTACTAATGCATATTAGACATATAAATAAGGTTATACAATTTTATCTATTGAAATAGTTATTAAGAGACTTAATGTAGGTATAGGGTTTATCTTAATAGATCTATCACTGATTTGTTTCAAAAAATTGGACTATAATAATATATATGTATATGTTTATGGATCAAATGTTCCATAAATAAAAACACGGTTGGTTTTTTAAATTTTGTTTTTGTGGTTTTTTGTTCACTCTTATTTAGTATATAATCTTATTTATTTTTTATAAAATTCAAATTCTTTTAATTTTTTTTATTATAATTTTTGTACATTTATGTATGTTTTTTTGTATAAGTTACTATTTTAATTCTTGTTTGTTTGTTTGTTTGTTTTAAATAGTCACTTTGTTTTTTGTTGTTTTTAACTTTTGTTTTTGATCTTGTTTGTGTCACTTGTTTTCTTTTACTTTTGATCTTCACTGACCGACGATTGCAATGCAATTAATTTTAGGGAATGCAAATTATTGTATATTAGGCAAACAAACAATCATTAAATTAAATAATAAGAATATACATAAGTAATAAACATAAAGAATGTAAGTAAATAGAAAAAATAATTAACGTTACTTTACAGTGCGTGGCAAACCAATTAAGTACATCTATAAACAGTATGTTTAATAGATGTATATACCCAGCAAAAAAAGGACTGAAAAAGCTATGATTTTAACCAGGGTAGGTAGAACGCTCATTTTTTGATTTGTTCGGAACACAATTTTTATCAACGAATTTAATCCTAATTTTTTGGAACGAATTTTATTTTTTTGTTTACAAATTTAATTTTTTAATTTGTTCGAAGATCAAAAATTTTATTTTTGAAAANNAAGACATTTGTACATGCGCTTGTGTGTTTATGATAACTGCATGTTTTTTTTATTTTTTTGTTTATTAAAATGAAACAACACAATGTTTATATGTATGCAAGTATGTAAATACATGTTTTGTTAACGATATGGGAAAATCAAAATTTGTTAAGCAGTTGCGTATGTAAGTACATACATACATACATATATACAATATTGTTCATATTTTTGTATAATATATACAAATATACAAAGTATCTGCATTTTTACCCTATTTGAATAAAAGACGAAACATTGTATACAAATGTTTCGTCTTTTATTCAAACATAAGCATGTATTTTTTATTACTCTATTTTTAAAATAATATTTCTAATAAAAATTTTAAAATATATGTATGTATGTATGTATGTATGTATACAGTTATTAAATAAATTAGTTGTAAGAAAATTAGTTTACATAAAGGAATTAATTATTTATTTCTGATTGTATTTATCATAAAAAATTTGGTTAATATTTAATAATCACGGGAAAATAATTAAATTTTCAATAAAGTTTTTATTAAGCTTCACAATTAACACATTATTAATTGTTTCTTTTGATAATTTTGATCTAGTTTTTGTTAATATTATTGATAGAGCACTGAACGCTCTTTCTACAGAAAC
>MINK01192037.1:18393-38464 GCA_001735545.1 Phormia regina | reverse complement strand
TTTTCTTTTTTTAACAAAAATAATAATTTTATTACACGTATATGATGATTGTTGTCAATTTGTCGTGGATACTTTTCAAAAGTATTTAAAAGTATTTGGTTATTTGTAAATAATGTGTCATAAAGTATATATTTTTATTAAAGAACACAATGGGGTGGAAAGTATTATAAATTTGATATATAAAACATAGAACAGATAAATAAACAAAAGGTAACTAAAAACTGTTATTAAGAATTGAAAATTGTTAAACTTTCACGGATTTAAAATTTTTTAAATAATAAACTGATTGACATAAACGTGAAAAAACTATATACAAATCATATTGAGATCTTAATAATTGATATACAATATAGAAACGTAAACTAAGTATCTGACTTAGTTTTAGATTATTACGTTAAAGTGATTTTTGCAAAAGGATTTTATATGAATAGTAGAGATGCCAAACGGGACTGGTTTTGGTAAATTCCGAGATTCGGGATTTTATAATTTCAAATCCCGTCATATTTCCGGATTTATTTTTCATATGAATATACATTAGAAATATAAGAAAAAATATTCTTTTTTACATATTTCAATTATAGAAATTTTAAAAAGCAAAACATAACGTACTTATTACACAAACATACAAAATGAAACAAAATTTCTATGACACGGAGTTCCTAAGTCAATTGTATTAATTGTATTGACTCCAGTTAGAGCGAATTTTTAAGGATTATATATTGCAGCATATCTCAAAAATTGCTTGTGTGATTTTATTCAATAAAATATGAAAACAAAATCGAATTATAATTTGCGTTTCCTACACTTCCTTTGAATACGGTTAGCAATTATCAGGAGCCAAGATTTGAAAAAAAAAAAATTATAAAATTTTTTAATCACAAAAATTTAAAAGCTTCAAAAGTAACATTTCTAATTATAATTAATTATTGCAAAAAAAATATATATTTAATTAAAAACAATTCATTATTTTTGATATCGTTTAAAAATTTAGCAAAATACTTATTACAAGTTGCATAGAAAAATAAAAAAATTACAAACTCATTATTTTACTTTTTCATTTTTCTAAGCAATTTTGTAATAAGTATTTCCACTTATTCCAATTATGATTTTAATGAAAAGGATCTGAGTTTTTTGTCAACAAATTAATCATTATTATTAACTAATACAATTTTTTTTGACATTGATTTTGATTTTTGGAAAAAATAAATTTCAGCAATTTTGTATTAAATTTCATTTTTTTTAAATGTTCTTAATAACTCCCAAATTTTTGGAGCGTATTAAAAATGAGTGAGAAAGTCTTGAAGATGATATTAATTATTTTTTTCATATTTCATATTTATATGTTTCAAAATATAATGCAACATCCTTAATTTTACAATTCCAAGAAAGTCTTATCGATTTTTAAAATTATTTTGAAACTGTCTAAAAATATTTTTATGTTCTGTCTTGCCTATAGTTAATTTTTCGTATTCTCTTTCTGACAAAAAATACCGAAATTGAAATCCCGGGATTTCTTTCAATCAATCCCATGATTCGGGATTTCGTAATCCCATAAAATCCCGGGATCAAGAGATTTGCACCCTAATGAATAGTGAAATATTTAATTATTTTTTATTTAATTATTTTAAATCTTTATTTTATTTTGAATCCCAATGAGGTTTAGGTAAAATAAGGGACAGAAAATAATCAATTAAAATAGGCTTAGAGATTAATTCTAAGTCGATGTGTATACCTTAAGGTTGTATCAGTAGCATCACATAATAGCAGGCGCGGGTTTAGGGGAGGAGAATAGAATGATTTTCTCAACTATTTCCCCAAAATGTTTGGTTTAATATATATTTTTCATTAAGCGCTTTCATTTTGGGGAGGGAAATTTCCTTTTTTCCCTCCCCGTGGATCCGCGCCAGCATAATAGTATAGACTAATTCCATATAAAAACGGACAAAAAAAAACAGACATTTTCGGATTATATTTTCGACTTGAATGAAATTCGATAAAGATGTTAAGTAATGTAAATGTTACTCAAATCACTATTTTTCTGGATAAAGAATTCTCAAGGTTCAAAAATATGATGTTCCAAAAATCTACAGTTATCACACTTTATTGTTCATTGCTTTTAAAATATACATTGCAAAATTCTTATTTTAATTTCATTTAATTGAAAATTACATTGCATCTAAAAGGACAAGTAAAACATTTATAAAGTTCAAAGGTCAAAATTTACGAAATTAAAGAGTAATATCTAAAAACAAAACGCTATTTTAAAATTTTTAAAAAATACATACATTAAGATTAAAAATTAACAAAAACTATTTTGAAATTATTATAAAAAATTGAATTAAGTTCATATTTTGTTACATAACTTCTGAACTACAGAATTGATCTCTCTTACATAGTATTAGTATCCCTTGATAAAAATACTATGAAATTGTTTTGGTACCACTCCAGGGAACTCTTAGGTAATAACATGATGCCAAATTGGAACAAAGATATGTAGTCCCATTGTGCTCTCTTATGAAAGGGAAAAAATTCTCTGCAAACATTCTTGCTTCATTTGCCGCAACTGCATAAATCTTGCTGAACTTTTAATTCTTTAGGAAATTTCGACAGCTTTTCGGTCCCAAACTTAGAGCCCAAACACAATCAAACGGATTTCAACGTTGTTTTCCGCTCCAAGAGAGAATTGCAAATTAAATGAAGACGGAGTCCAGCAGAGGATTTCACATACATTTTGTTTTAGTTTATTTATATTTTTTGTATATGGCAACAACAAAACTACATATATAAAAAATGTTTTTCTTCCTCTCATAAATTCCGTACATAAAAAATATAAAGCAAATCTTTCTATCTCTTTCCTTCTTATACAAATTTAAAGTAAGCCTATTTGATTAATAATGCAACAACGGCAACACCGACAGAGATGGAGAGTGAAAAAATGAGAGCATTTGAGAATCCGTTGTAAAATTAAGATAGATTTTAATATCCTTCATATAAAAAATAATCCGTTTGGTAGTGTTTGGGCTCTTATCTTAAGATTTTTTTTAAAATTGTTAAATAATTTATAGCACGTAAATCATTTTCGTTGCTCATTTTGATCAAACTCACAAAAAATCAAGATGGTTGTCACTGATAATAATAACTGACATATTTTTCAAAGATAACTATACTAAAGTTAATTTGTTCAAAGAATTTTTTCACTAATTTTGACCCTATGAACAGGTTTATTAAAACAATGCATTGCCATACATTATTATTAAAATTCAATGTAAAAGTTCATTGATAAAATTTTAAATCAAATGAAATGTTAATATAGCGTTCATTTTTCATTCAATTTTAATGAATCTTTTCATTGGACTATGAATTAGTGCATTAATTTAATAAATTATTGGAAAAAATTAATGAAATTCATTTAATGAATCTTTTCATTGGAACTATGAATTAGTGCAATAATTTAATAAATTATTGGAAAAGATTAATTAAATTCATTTAATGAACCGCATTCATTAAAAATACTTTTTTCAGTGTAGATAAAAAATCTTTGTAAAAATATTATGAGGCAAAACGTTTGTTAAGATTTTTTCGTTCGCACTCCTTAGCACATAGTCTTGAAAAGTCACCATTAAAAAAAAGGTCATAAAAGTGTTCATGTGCTAAAGAAATGGACAATTGGCAACTAAAGTTGCCAAACGATAACACTGCTTATGTAGTTTTTAAATTTAGCTTCCTTTTAATAAGCTTTAACAAATACTTTAATAATAACTTTAGTTTTAAATTCTAATGAATCATCATTAAAAATTCTAAATCTATTACAATTAGTTTAAAACTATTTTGCTTTTAATCCAAATTCATCTTAAAGTAGTGTTGCATTTAAAATAATTTAACAAAACGCATTGCAATTAAAAAAACAAACAAAAAACCCTAATCTGCAATAGCTAATTAAGCAACAGGTATTTAAGTATTATTTTCTACACCTCCTACTGCCACCCTCTCAAAAAAAACAAAAATAGAACAAAAAGCAGAAAACGCTTTTTATAATCACAACACTTTAAGTTAAAAAGCTAAAAAGAAAGAAAAGTATTTAGAACACATATACAGGAAAAAAAAACAAGAATTTTTAACTGTTGCACAGTTAAACATTAAAAGCTTTATATAGTTTTTCAGTAGCTTTTAGCAAATTGTTGGCTTTTTCTGCCATTTGTTTTTTTTTTTAATATTTCTATAACATTTTTTTCTTTTTGCTTTGCTTTCTGTTTCACCAATACACTTACATTAAAAAAAAAGAAAAATCGTTAAGAAGCATTTGGCGTTGCAAAGTCATTAAGTATAATTGACGTTATGGCATGATTACCAAATACGAGTACAAGCACATAAATACTTTTATACTAACTCTAGTATATGTACTATTTTAAGAAAAAAAAAAAAAAAACAATATTTAGTAAAAACTATACAAAAGAAACTATAACTTCAAAATGTGTAGTGTACTTGTATTTGTAGGTAAATATGTTGTACTTTTCATTTTTTTATTTTTTTATTCTAACTATTGCACAATAAACCACCTTCATTTATTCTTCACAACAACTTACTGCAGTATTTTGAAAACTACTTTTGAACAGGTTTAGGGTTTTTTTTTAACTTCATTTTTTTTGCGAATGTATGCCAACAGCAAGCATATAAACATTTAGACTAAAATAAGTATTACAAACATACATACATATGTATGTTTGTATGTTGTTATTTATGTGATTAACAGAGTCGTGGATTATTTGGCACATAAATGTGTGTTTAAAAATAAAATGCTAAAATACACTATTATATAAGAAAATATATACCAATAAAATATGTTTTAAAGACCATTTGAATTTTTCGTAATAAACTACGTTACTGTTAACATCTTCTCAAACCTGCATCCAACATACATATAATTTTCCTCTACTCTGTACCCATTTTCATTTTCTAGAATCGTTTTGCATTATTTATGATCGAGTAAGTTGTATTAATCTTCAGTTTTGTACTGCACAAAGTAAAATAAATGATGTTGTGCAGCTTTCTATAGTGTTGCTGCTGCTTGGCTGTTCGTTAAAGAAAATTTAGGAAACATAAAAACCAAATAACAACAACTAAGTACTTTAACAACAAGACGATGAAAAATAACAGCATGAAAAGCATAGACAGACATAACAATAAGAAAAACACTGAAATAGGCTGCATTAAGTATAAACTAAGAAAAATAATGCCTACACTTTTACGTTAACACGGACAGGCATATATGAGCAATGCAACTATAACAAATAAAATAGCAGTTACACTTAAAAAAAATAATAATAATAATAATAATAATAAAATAGCATAATAAACATTTCCTAATAATTTTTATTAGAACTATTAAACAAGATTGCAATCGTAAATTGTCTTGTTGTCTCTGTTTGGCGGTACCAAAGCAGTGTTTGTTAAATAAAATTAGACAACAGCAGAATGGAATACATATTTGCAGTGCCACTACACACTTCATCAGCATTCGTGGTATCTTATCCATTTGGGTTTCGTTGAAACCTAAACATGGCGCCCGAATTGCACTGAGTGCAATTTTGAGGGACTCAGTTAGTAGCGCCAGATATTGGGGCGTATGGAACCTAACATCGTAAACGCTGTTAAAGATGTGGTTATATAGTGACGTAATCCGACATCCGGTTCGAAAGACTATAAACAAATTTGCAATCGTAAATTGCCTCGTTGCCTTAGTTTGGCGATATCAAAGCAGAGTTTGTGGACTATAATTAGATACTAGTCGAATGGAATACTTATTTTCTGTGCCGCTACATATTCATCAGCATTCGTGGTATGTTTTTCATTTGGGTTTCATTCAAACCGAAACAATTATGATAAAAATAAAATGTTTAGCCTCGTTTTATTTTTATTATGATTTTTTATATCCTACATCACCATAGGTTGTAGGGGTACTATTTTTGAGCTGATTTTTGTATAGAAACTGTTATCCACTTTAAATCACAATCGACTCAGAATCACTTTTTAAATCGATCTAACTATGTCCGTTTTAAAAACAATTCAATTAAATTTTTCAAGTGAGTCTTTTATTAAAATTGGTAACGGTTGTTTTTGGTCAATTTTTTTCACTTAGGCCCCCATTATATGTCCCCCCCGAAATAGAGTTTCAACACACAAACCAGCCTTAAGAAAAGGAATTCGGTTAAAAAAATTATGTATAAATATTAGGGTATCCAATCCATTACCCGTTATTCGGTTGTCCGATTAATTTTGATCGAATAACGAATAAACCGAATAATTTATGTCGAACAACCGATTAACCTTATTTTAATTTTTTATATTATAATTTAATATTTTTTACTTAAATTTTTTTTATTTTATTTTAAATTCAAATTTATATAAATACAATAGGTTTTTACTTCGAAAGTATTATTACACACTTAATGTTTTGTGCTAAATAAAAGTGACAATAAGACATAATTTCACTACCAATTACTTTCTTATCACTAAATAGGTATCAAAAATGGTACATTTATTGGAATCATTCGATTTTTTACTATTTCCGGATCCCATGTTTAGATTATTACTTACTTCTCTGAATATATATATTTTTTTATACTGGGACATCTTATTTAACAAAATGCAACATTGAAAGATTACAATTTTATAAATTCTTGAACTTGTGATAATATTATATCCCTTGGATCTTGCAAAGATAATAAGGCAATGAACATAAAATAAGAATAGTTAAAAATACTGATTTATTAAACTTGAATTTGAACAACATTTATTATATTATACGTAAATTCCATTTTTTTAAAACAAATGGGTGATAGATCTATTAAGATAGATTCCATCTACATTAAGTCTTTAAATAACTATTTTAATAGATTAAATATTATAAACAGTATTATTTATATGTCTAATATATATTACAAAAACAATGCGGTTGATCAAATAATTTGGCATTAATCGGTTATTAACCGATAAACTTAAAACCTCAAATAATTATTTGTCAAATAAACTGAATAATCTGAAACCCCGATTAATTGGATACCCCAATAAATATCAATCTTTATACGAGGATTTATAAACAATTGACCATAGTCAGTGTTACTGTTTTTGCGATTTTAGTCGCCATTTTTAATTTTTAATCACCTGGCCTATTTTTCTATTATTTTTTAAGGGCGAATTTTTAAGACTATATATAAACTAAGTTGTTTGAATTACATATATCGACGAATTATATATTAATTTCAACAAATATATTAATTAATTAATTTTATAATGCTTCACAAGATATTGATATAGAAAACCACAGAGTATTAATAAATGTACTGAAACTGTTTTTGTAAACTAAAAAAAAATAATGTTTATGATTAGTTATTTATATCGCATGGCAAAATATATCTTTATTTATTTTTCAACATACCACAGAGCAATGCCTCAGGGGAACGTGATTGTTTTTCTTTTACTAAATTAGCAATAATTGAAAATAGTTTGTGCAATATATATAAGAAAGCACTCGTGGATCCATGTTTTCGGTACTAATTTGATTCGACAATGCTTTGAAAGAACGTATTACGAGTGAAGAACTATGTACTTAAAAAGGTATTATTTGTTAACTATTTTTGTGAATAAATATTTAATTTCGCAAAAGTAAAATTTGTTGTAAAACAATTGTTAAATACTTTGTTATTAGTAAAACTCAATTTTTCTTAAAATATATATTTTTTGGTATCAAATAAATAATTTTTAAGGAGTTTATTTAAGCTTTTTTTAAATCCCCTTTTTTGGCGACTTTTATTTGGAAATCCCCTTGTTTGGACACTTTTTTAATCATTTTCAACGATAACACTCACACTAGTTTTTATATAGCCGTCAGAAAATCACTTTAATTTAAATCCCATATGAATGCTAGTACCAAATTGCAATTCGACACATTATTAATGGAAATCGTTCTATAATTTATCATAGCTCCCGTAAAAATCCACTTCCGAGAATCCACTGCATAAAATAAAATAGATGTTAGTATCAACGCAAATATTATGAATTTGTATATTGTTATACCCTACATCACCATAGGTGGTTGGCATAGAAATAATTATCCAACACCCATCTTAAAGTACAACTATCGACCCAGAATCGATTTAAAGATAATTAAAAAAAAATACAGGTTACACAAATATATATTAAAAAAAAAAGTATTTTGGAACCAATGTGCTTTGAAGATTTTCCCAATGAAATATAATTTTTGACATTTTTAATATTTTTATTTAGGGGAGAGATTAAGAAGTTATTTCTTGAATTTCAGAATTATTTCTAGGAATTTATTCTCTTTAACTTATCCTTCTGAATTAAGGAAGTGTCCCCTTCCAAGTGCACTATTATTTAATTGCAATATTTTTAGAGAAAGTGGACATATTATGATAAAAAATATGTTTAAACTATTGTTTTCATTTTTGGTAATAAAGAATAATAAAAATGGCTTCCATTTCAATGTACAAATCATGAGATTTGAAGTTTTTTGCTTCGTTTTATATAAAATATATTTCTATATTAATTGAATTAAAAAGATCGTATTATATATTTTCTCTAAGTGTAATATTTAAATTACAAACTCATTTCTCTATGGTGCAATTAAAACATTTCCTTATTGGTTTTATTTTCTCTTTCTCTAAAAACAAAAATGAAAGAAATATCCTTTTTTTTTCTTGCAAATCATTTATGTATATAAGAATATTTGTATGTATGTAAGTATACACCTAGAGTAAAATACCTTTTTATTGTAAAGGTACACATACCTTTATATGGATGTTGTATGTCTGTATAAACATAAATAATTTAATATTACGTGTGCATGGTGAAACAGAATAAATAACAAGATGTTTTCTTTTACATTTCAACGCACACACATACGAGGGCAATTTGCCATTTAATAAAAGTAGTTTAATTACTGAAATAATAAAATATGTACCTACATACATGTGTACATACATATGTATCTGTAGAAATGAAGGTAATCATGTAAGATATGCTCACCTTATTTTTGGAAAGTAATATTGATTTTAAAGGTTACAAGTAAAATGTAATAAAGTTAATTTTAAAATTTTACTTACTCATATAATTGAAATGTATGTATTTTATATAAATTATTTTAATTCCAATAGGAATAAATAATATTTAATATTGAAAAGAAATGTTTATTATTTAATGAAAAAATTTTAATTTATTTTTACATTCCTGACTTATTTAGGGCATCAATCATTCTTTTTAATGATCCTTAATATTTTAATTAATTAAGTGCTTGTAATAATACCCCTATCTTTGATATTAGATTAAATTTTATGTCATAATTTCTATCTCTTTAAATACTTATGTTTCATAAATTTAGATCTTTTGATTATTATATATAAAAGGGTAGCTAACGATCACTGTATTTTTTCATTGTGTTTAAAGTAACTGGTTCTTTATATTTCTGCATCATTAAATTCATGTAATAAAAATTAAAAATTTAAACACATATTTTTTATTATTTGTGTGTGTGTGTATTTTTTTTTTTTTTTCATTATTATNNCATATTTTTTATTATTTGTGTGTGTGTGTATTTTTTTCATTATTATTATTTTTTTTAATTTAAATACAAACATTAATAAAGTATAACAATTATAACGACCATGGTCATTTGCCTTTCTTTAATAAATTTTAATATATTTATGCAAGAATGGTAGAGAAAATGTGCGTGCACATAAATTAATTTAAGCTTAAAGTGAAGAAAGAAATGGAAAATGGATCTTATGGCAACCATAATAAATAAGGAAATAAAAATGCAAATACAAATACAATTTTATAAACAAACATAAGTAAGTAATTATGTACTTAATACAGTCGATGATAAAAGTGTAATTTATAAAGGGGGAAAATTGTGAGGAAATTTTTAATTAGATAAACAAATACATATATACATTTGTTTATTTGAAATTAATTTCTTATTAGCAGTAAACTAATTTATCTTTAAAAATTTGTAGGAGTATGTATGGTAAATTAAAACCTTCGATACATCATTCCGATCTACATAATTTTAATTTTACTTATATGAGTCTTATTTTTGTTAAATATTGACATAATGCCAATATATATATTTCTGTCGAATTTCTTGAAGTGAATTACAGAAGAGGGGTATATAGGGGAGCTATGGTCAACTATGGCTATGCAAAATAATGAGCTCATCATAATCATACTCAACCTGTACTTTATGCTTGAGATTTACTTGGAAAGTGACAAACTGAAGGACATCTTTAAGCGACACAGAAAAAGATTCTCTAAAGGTATAATTTAAGGTGTCATTTTCACGGCGATATAATTTCTATAAAAATACTTAATATCCCAACTACCATTGGACAGCCAGATGAATATCGTTAAATCGGCTCAGATTACCCAATTATTCTGAGTCAAACTATATTTTTTGATATGTTCGAAGATGTCAATTTGAAGATTTATTCCAAAAAAAAAAAAAATAAGATTCTGATCTTGTCTTTTTTCATTAAGATTATCTAAAGTCCTGGCAACATTGCTTACTACAGGTGACCAAGTTTTGAAGTCTACCCTCCTTTGACCCGTTAGTGGCTTATCCTGTTCCAAGTAAACTTGAAAATATCTCTGACTATCTGATTTCAATTTATATATAATAAACGGTTTATAATTTGGATCCCGGCTGTTTAATTTGTACCTCAATTGTTTTAGAATCTATACCGAAGGATTCATAAAGGAGCTCTGGGTAGGAAGTGTAATCTTTATAGAGGAAATATACACAAATTATCCCTTAGGCATCATGATAGCTGCAGCATTCAGGTCATATAACTCATTAGTGATCAACTGGCGAAAGTGAATGTGATGATAATATTATTAATAGTCAACTCCCTCTTAAGTCCCTGATAAGTGTTTACATCAACATTAGTCCATGAATGCCGGGTATCCTTAAACGGGCTGGAGAAACATTCAGCTATTACACTCCTTACGTTGAATGGACACTGGAATCATGGAGGTTATGATATTGCATATGAACTGCCAGAAACAGGGACGTTGTTGACACTCATATTGATCATCTACCATAGGTCATAGGAGAATTTAATTGTAGAAGGATAGCGTTCCTTCTAGGTACAGGAACATGATTGAGTTAATGTACGGGAATTTTAGGTTCGTTAATCTTCCTAGTCTTCTAGAACTTGTTATAAAGTTCATTGTAGAATTGGCAAAAACAGGGACGTTGTTGAATGACACTCATATTGATGATCTACCATTCTATAAGCTTCATATGAAAATGGTATTTCTGAATAGCACTCAAGTAATATGGTCATAGGAGAATTTGTACTTACTGGCTAAAATTTGATTATAGAAGGATAACGTTCTTTCTAGTTATTAGTAGGGAGTGGCTCAGAAACATGATTAAGCTAATGAACGGAAATTGTAGCTTCAGCGATCTTGTTAGGCTTCTAGGACTTGCTATAAAGATCTTTGTAGAAGTTGCCTAGTTATCTAGATAAGGAATTAATTTATGAGTCACATACTCTGTACTTATTCTGTTTTGAAGAGTTATAAACAACTTTATCTAGGTAGGTCTTTTTATTATAACCTCAGTGAATAGGCGAAAAAATAACCATATTTGGGGTCATCATACAAGCTCATTGATCCTTAAGGGATCTTGAGGAATAAGCTTAGAAGCAGTTCAACTATAGCCATGACAAATTTTGTTGAAATATCTTTAAAAGATCAAAGGAAACGGAAATATTTAAAAGAAAAAATGTAATAGGAAACTGAAGATCAATTTTAATATTTTTTTTTTAATGTAAAAAATTAACCACAAAATGATTTATAAATAATATGACCCTCTAGCAGTTATTTTTCAAGATCTTCCAGTACCTCAATAAAATGTTTGTTATTTAGTAAAAAACACATAAAAGAAATCGAATAATATAAAAAAATGCAATTAAAGGAACATTTTTTCTAAATTAAAAAAAAATCATCGAATTTCCCTCTCACTGTTTTAATCTTCACTCGCTTGAAATATATCTGTATGCTTTTATAGATTGGGTTTTTTCTCTCTCTCTCTCTCTTTTTCTATATAATTTCATTTCTTTACAGCTTATTTTTTATAATTTCTTTTACAGTGTCATATATTTATTGCCAACAAACGGATGAAATAAATTAAAAAGATTTCCTACTCCTTTTGCACCCTCATCCTTGTGTTTGTAATTTAAGTGAGAAAAAATAAAAAAATAAAAATAAACTCTTTGGAGAAGACTTAAGCAAGAATTGCATTCAATTATTTAAAAGAAAAAGAGGTATTATATAGGAAATATATTTATATGTATTTTATATTTTTATAGCAGACTTTATATAGGTATATTCGTATACATATATAGTATATAGTAGGTACTATATACTAGACAATATGATGCCAGTGTATTTGTATATAATATCATCAAGTGTTGTTGTGAATTCTTGTTAATCTTACTTTATTGACTACTTACACTTTAATTGCACTTAATCCGTTTTTTTATTTTTAATATGCTCACATGTACACTAATACGTATGTACTATGTATATACTTAGCCATCATATACACTTACTTAAATGCATACATGCATCCATTTCAATACAGTTAAAGATTGTCATAAGCCTGTATACAATATGGTCTACTTAACAGGGATTTTAAATGGATAAATACATATGAAAATAATATAAAAATTAAAACATTTACAATAGATGGAAAAAATAAAAATGTAAAGAAAAAAAGGAATAGCAGAAGTAAATTGAGTAAAGAATGTATAAAATGCACTATTAAGCCAATTTAAGTAAAATACTCTTAACAAGTAAATTGGAAATATTTTAACAGGTGGTAATATAATAACATAAGTATTAATATTATTAACAGCTTTTAATAAAGCCTAAAAATAATATTTTGACCATTATTTTTATATATGAAAATTACGTTAACTTTAAGCTTAACCAAAATAAAATTTACAAAAATAATTATCAAAAAAGTATTTTCTTTTTTACACCCTTATAACCTAAAATAACTATAAAATATTTATATTGTAATAATATTTATAATATTTAAGTGTTTTCCCCTAAAAAAAAAAATACATTAAACAAATAGTCCTTAAAGGACAATTACCATTATTATAATACACTTTATATACAATTGTAACACTTGAAATATAAAAAAACTTTTTGTGTTTTTATTTGTAGTACTACTTTTACTATAAGTACTTTTTTTCTAATATAATTTATCAAATACACCTGTTTCTTATGTCCCCAGAAACGCCTTTAAATCAATTACTCGAAAAATATAACAATAACAAAATATAAGTGTTTCCAAGGAGTATGTGTATATAAACATATGAATGTATTGTAGGAATTATTTATATTATTAGGTGTCAGTACAATAAATTAATAAATTTTCTACGAAAAGATTTCTATACGAATTGTATAAGGCCGTAGAAGTAGTAAAAACAAGTAACGCCCATTTTTTCTTATAAATTTTAATACATAATAAAATATTTAGTGACATGACTACGGCTACATATAGATTTATGAGCAAATGGTGGGAGTTTGAATATAGATTTAAGAGAATTTTTTATAACCCAGTGAATAGTTAACATAATAGTGTGGAAATCCTGTAGGATATGTTGGCAAAACAAATAATAACTTAAGGTTAAAATGTTTGGAACTGATATGTGTATCTAAAGGTTTTTTCTTTTAGCTTTCGACTTTTTCCAAGAATTTTCGATTTATTTTAATTTTGGGTCTTATTTCGATTTTCCGATTATTTTTATCATTTTCGATTTCATACAATATTTTGCGGATTTTTCGTGTATTTTATTATCATATATCTGGTAATAAAAACTAAACCAAAAAGGCGAATTTTGTTGAAACAATATTATTTATTAATGACTATCAGAAGTAGGGAAAAATCTCTACATGTGGGCATTATTGTCTCTAAATTAACGTCGTAGGGAAAATCGGACAGATTTTTAGTTTTCATTAAAATGTAGGTACTTTTTCTGTAAGTTAACTTTTCTGAAATAAACTCTTAAATTAAATACAATAAAGTAAAAATTAAATAAAAAAAAAAAAATCTCTATTATATTCATATGAATCTTAAATATTTGATTTGATTGTCAATGAATCGGCTTGAACGTCGTGTTAAGAAAAAAAAAAAATCGGACGAAAAATTTAAGTAAATAATCGGCTATGTAAATATTCGGCATGTGATTCGCATATAGCATAAAATTGGCTATTACGATTTCAAATCGCATAATAGAAGCGATGTGATTCACAATCAAAGGGAAATAAAAGATTTCAGTCGCATGCTTATATGAGGGCGGATCAATAAGTCTGTGACTTTTTGAATGAAACACAGTGTTACTTACCAAACAAAAATTTATTTTTCAACACAATCTTCTTTTAACTTAATACACTTAGTCCAATGTTTCACCAGTTTTTTATCCCTTCCTAAAAATAGGATTTTTAGAAGTCCTTAAAATAAGCATTTGTTTGAAGCTGAATCTCTTTTCATCGAGCCAATTCTTTATGTTTGGAATTATGAAGTCACTAGAGGCTAAATCCGGAGAATGCTATGGATGAGGTACAAATGCGTAGCCAAATTCATAGAATTTTGCCATTGAGACTGCACAAATGTGCATCCGTGTATTATCTTGATGAAAAATAACTTTTTCCTTTACCATATGGGATCGTAATCTTTTTAATTTCTTAATTAATCATTCTAATAAGTTGGCAAAAATATTCGCCATTTATCGTACGAAAGTGAGGTTATAAATATTGCGTAGAAATAAAATTTAATGTCTTCTTTTCATGTAGGTAAAAACTAGTAATATTTTCTACAAATTTTATGTAAGGAAATTTAAAATTTCATCGATTTTTATAAAGAGGTATTTTTATAAAGTGGTATGTTTCCATTATAACATTTCAGCGGTTTAAAATAATTTAGCTTATATATAATTTAAAGGTCGGTTACCGTTTGGTGTAGATGATATATATAAGTTTATCATTATCATTTTTTTTATTGTGAACGTTAACACAGGTATTGTTTTGATTGTATTCCTTTCATTAATTGTATTTGATAATTTAATTGACATAAATTGAAATAATTTCTTATGACTAATTTTGCTGGGTTACAATATATCCAATGAAATTTTATACTCATATATAAAACATTAAGGTGTCGACAAATTACTATCAAGGAATGAAAAATTAATAAATATAATTTATTATTTCATACATACATATACATAAATTTATATATACATGATTAAAACATATATATGTATATGAAAATTAAATTTGAATTATTTTGTACAGTTTTTCTTAGAAATTAATATAATAAAGTGGTAATAATAACCACATTATTTGAGATTTAGTTATGGTAAGAAAATATAAAATTATTTTGGTTTAGAGTTATAAAAATAAATAATATCATAATACTAAAACTATTTTTCTATATAACATGTATGTTTTATATCTAAAAATATATAAATTAAGGTTATTATTCATTAGGCAATTGTTGTTGAAATTTTCTTTATATATTTTAACTCATTTTCTAAAAATTTCTATCACCATATAAGTTGTTATATTAATAATGATAATAAAAATAATAAATAAATCCACTGATCAACTAGACAACCACTAATTTTATAATTTTGAAAAAAACCATTTTAAAATACTTCTTGCTATAAAATTTACGACCTATTTATAATCAAGTTGGATAAAGTGCAACCCTCTGCTATTTATTTCTATTTATTTTTATTTAGAAAACAAATCCTTTTGAAGCTGCTTTTTAAAAAAAAATATATATTTTATTATGTTTTTTTTTCTGCTTGCCATCATAGAATAAACATAAATTCTGTTTTATTTCCTATTAAAAACTAAACAAATATATAAATCATTTTAAATGGGGAAAAAATAATATTTAATACTAAAACTCACTAACATTGACAAACACATGTTCATAGTTTGTGTATTAGTAGTAGTAGTGTGTGTGTGAAAGTATACTTATATGTTTGTATGAGTATTTAACAGAGGAAAAAAAAAACAGAAATATCTACAACTATTTTTTGGTTTATAACAGAGAGAATATGCGGTTAAAAGCAGTTTAATCAGTAAACCTGTCTTTGATTTATTTATGTTTAAAAAAATAAAAAATATTAAAAAAAGAAAAAATATACAACTGGCACTCACCAACTACAATCATATACAATAATGTTGTATTTATAAAATAAATAAAATTTGTTTGTGTTTTTCCCGGAGGCGAAAAAAAACGGAGGTTTATATTGAAAATATAAATAAATTTTGTAGTTTTTAGCAGATTATAATTCTACATAGAAAAATTTTAGGATTTAAGGTAATTTTTTAAATCGTGAAAATATTTAAAAAGTGGAATTTCTTAATTAATGAAAAGTTTCCAATAGATAGTTTACAGCCAAAGGAAGGGATATTATATTATTAATACTAAAAGCAGAAATTAGTTTTTTTCATATGACGATATCGTTCCATCTGTTTATGTAAACTGGACAAAAGCAATCAATTTATATATGAGTTTATTTCTACAGATTTCAGAATTTTTTATTTATTTATTTTTATTTGATTAAGAAATATTCCTAGAGGGAAAAGAACTAACACAAAACATATCTTGTGATTGGTCCAAAGTAACAGGGGCCGGTTTTAGTCTAACACTTTGTATTAGCTGGACCTGTCACAACATGGCGTTGGCCAAAGAGAGAGTCTGAAATTCACCCTTTTTTAACCAGTTTTGGGACAGGTAACAGAACTAGCCCGAAAGGGTATATTCAGCACTAATAAATATAATTTTGGTTTATTTCTTTATATTCTTTATTTTTTAAATATTTTATATTTTAAATATATTTAAATGTCGGTGGCGACACCCCGAATCGAACCCAGTTCGATTCGGTACCAGTCGAGGTACCAATTGCTACACGACTGGTACTGTTGGACTGGTACTATTGCATCAATTGCAATCAATTTCTCGCATGGATAATATAAATACTCAAAAAATAGCTTCAAAAAGAAGAGAAATTAGAGCTTCAAAAAGAAGAGAAAAATTTATCACTTCAAACCTAAAAAAAATTGCATATTTCAAACTTTTTCCTTTTACTAATTACATCCAAAAAAGCGAAAATAAATTAAATTTTAGCGAGAAAAAAGAATAATAATTTTTAAGAAGAATAAAAGAAGAACATTACACCAAAGGCAACCATGGGATATAAATTCTGCAGATCTTTTTCACCACAAAGTAAAAACTGGACAAAATAGTGCAAAAATATAAAAGGTAAATAAGACATGCGAGCATGATTTTATAGGTCTTATCGGACCATAATTAAATATAAAAATATTTGAAATTAAGTGAGACAAAATTAGGCAAGCTATTTAATTTTTGTATTTCAGAGGTGCTCTAATATGAGCTCTGACCCTGAAGAGTATGTTGTGCCTCCCCTACAAACTTCACATTACAAACTCCTCTGTTATGTCTATAACAAAATTCAGGAAAATCCAACTAGCTGATCAGAAGTTAAAGAAATATTTCTAGAATTTGTATTGTCACAGTTAACCTGTCTAGAGCAAAGAGCACCGGTTTGAAATTAGTCTCGTGACAATGTTCTAAATTCTAGTGACCGATTTCAAATACGAAATTTTATATGGGAGGAAGCAATCACTTTCAAATTTAATAAAATTTGGAATAAAATTCTTTGTATTAAAACGATTTTTAAGGAACTTTTGGCCAATTGTTGACCGATTAATGAATTTTATTTTTTATATTTATATTCATTGTATGACAAGACCTTTATAACGATGTATACAAAGTTTTTTATATCAAAAGTTCATAGGCCAAATTTGAAGATAAAAGAATTAAAACTGTTATTTCAAGTTGGAGGAGTTATGGACAAAAATAAAATCCAATTTTTAATAACTCCTAAACTATAAAAAATAAAAAGTTTATTTTAGTTATAAAATTTTCTTTTTTTAATTATGTGCTCATAAAAAAAAATTACAAAATAATTTTTGTAAATATATTTTATTTTACGTACAAAAAATTTTTAAGAATTTTAAAATACCATATTTTGAAATGTAAAGCTTTAATCTTTATATTATCAATTTTGACCTTTAAACTTTCGAAGAATATAAATTACTTGTCTTTTTACAGTCAATGTATTTTTTCTATTAAATTAAATAAAAATAAGAATTTTACAATGTATATTTTAAAAGATATGGGCAATAAAGTGTGATCACGCAGAGAAAAAATATGGTTCTGGTGACCATAAACTAAGAGCAACACACTATGATTGTAATATATGTTAGGTTACAATAAGTATTTTTGTACTATCATTATCTTGATTCGATTTTTTCATTTATTAGTGAAGTTATACCTTACTAATCAACTTTTAGTAAAGTTTATAACCAATTTCTTAAATATTGGCCGTTCATTTATCATGTTTTTATTCATATTAATACTTCTCCTGTTATCATTAATTTAAACAAATTAATCCATATATTACAATTCCATTTTCATCATATGAATAATTCCCATTTCATCACAATATATTCATCCAATTTTACATATAGGAACAAAATTTGATTCATATATAATATCTTTTCATACTTAGTACCACATAATGGTGGTACCATTCATGCATACTAACATTAAAAACAAACTTTATTAATTTACTATTTTTTTTACATGTTAAACTAAAGTGAGGAACTTAATTAAACCAACAAACTACTGTGGAATAAACAACATTGTAAAATTACACAGAGATGGTTTTAGAACTTAACTTTTTAATTGTAGAAATACTAAATGTTTAGGATTTTTCACTATACTATGATTCATACAAAAATGTTGAAATATATTATTTGAGTTCAGTGAACCATATTAAAAATTTGATTGTGTTAATCATTGAATGAAAAAACGGAATCATAAACGTTGCTATCATGAACATGGTATTATTCAAATCAAGGAGAAACGGCTGTACTATCATTGAATAGTTGTGGTCATCATGGTGGGACCATGTTTTTTCTCTGCGTGATTACTTTTGGGAAAAATTCAACCGCTTTTTGATTTTTCAAACGTCAGAAAGGAGGTGTCTTTACTCAGAAAAATTATGTCTGAGTAAAGATCGGTCATTTTCGACCGAGCTTTAAAAAATTTGGCACAAAGATTTATATGTATATACTTGTAATTTCTTGTATCAAATTATTTAAAAATATCTCAATAATTAAGGCATTTATAGTCGTTAAACCCCTACTCCGGGAGGTTATTTGTATGGAAGCTAATAGAAATAATGAAACGATCATAAACAGTTTCATTAGGGTTCGTCTTTTTGACCTAATATAAGATTGTGTGCTAAATTTTATTGACTTATTTTTAAAATTGCGACCTGTACTTTGATTTAAAGGTTTACATGGACAGACAGACAGACATGGACATCGTTAAATCTACTCACAAAGTGATTCTGAGTCAATGGTACTTTAAGGTGGTGATCTGGTTTCTTCTGTGTGTAACAAACACAGAAGAAACTAGTCTTTATGTAAAAGATTTTAAATTCTTTTTATTAGAATTTAACAAGAGTCCTTTCTACCTTTTTTATATAAACTTAAAATTCGTTTTGGTCTATTTGTTAAAGGCAAATGTTAACTGAATTTTTTTAAAGCCCGGAAAAATAAAAAAATAATAGAAAAGCAAACACAACACATTCATAAACAACACATACTTGTACAAATAAATAACAACAATATTGTGACCTTAGAATATGTTTCATATTTAGACATTTCAATTCGCAAACACAGCCTGTTTGCTATACCCTCATCCAGTTTTATACTTATGACTTGTTAAAAAAAAATGAAAAACTACTAAAATCTGGAAAAAAAAAATAATTTAAACGAAATCCTATAGATGTGTTTCATTTTTTATTTGTGGAATGTGAGGAAATGTACAGATTTATATTTTTTTTTTTTTTTTTTTTTTTTTTTTTTT
>MINK01192037.1:0-18380 GCA_001735545.1 Phormia regina | reverse complement strand
ATTTTTTTTTTTTTTTTTTTTTTTTTTGGCTAACAAAAATGCCTTTGATTTATTGGCAGCCTTATTTTTACATTTACACATAAAACAACAATAACAACAAAGACGACAAAAACACAGATTGAAAATATTTTAGTGGTGTTGCTGTGACATGTAACAAACACCCACTTACTATTTTTATCCTACTGTTCGATTAACAGAAATATGTGTTTTATTCTCCTTTTTTTTTTTTTTTTTTNCTTTTGGTCCTGCTGATAAAGATGCCACCTTCATAAAAACCCCAAAGATTGTGTTTAAGAGTAAAAGGATACTCACACTTATATTACAATAGTATTGGTTAGTAAGTATTTCTAAGTTAACCGAATGTCTGTGTTTGGCTGTTGTAATATGTGTGTGTATATGTGTTTTTGTTGTGTTAAAGTGGCACTTTGAAAAAGTGTCATTTCTTAACATTAACCTAGTTTTTTGGGAACAAATACTTATACATAAGAACATACATATATACATGCTTATATGTTGTATATTTACAAATACAAATACACATGTAACTCAATAACAAGTTATTAAGTTTTTCTTAAACTTAACAAGACTAAAATGTATAAGTAAAGAACTGTTAAGGATAATATATAATTAGTGTAAGATTTTTATAAGCATACACAAAGAAAGTTATCGATTATCAAATACGTTAGAAAATAATTCATTCAATGGAAAATTTGTTTAAAATTACCCCAAAATTATATAAATTACTAACAACCATGAGTGTTATATTCGGCTCAACCGAATCTATATATCCACCATTAAGTTTTTAATATTTTAAGTTATATAGGAGGGAAATAAAGTGGTCGGATCACGTCTTAAAGTGGTTGATTTTTCACCTTACCTGAGAGGTGAAAGGTAAAGTAGGTGGACCACGAACATTTTATTTCCGAACTATCTGTACAAAACTTCGTTATTGTAATTGCCTTTGTTTAAGAGTTATTGGCACATAATTATGAAATTAGGTTATTGGAAAATATGTTTCTAGTATTTCCCCCATAACTTTTTTGCTTAAACGATTTTAGTCAAATTCAATATCAAACAGATCTAATATATGATAAATATTTGAGTCAAATGTATTCCTCCTAGGTTGTCTCTTTTGATCACAATCCTGCTTTCAAGAAGAATGTTTGGATTTTTTATAAATATAATTTCATACAAAAATATTTCTAGTTCAGTTAACCATATTAAAATTTTGATTGTGTATAATCATTAAATGATTAAACGGAATCATAAACATTGCTATCATGAACACGGTATTATAGAAATCAACGAAAAACTGCTATATCAACATTAAATGGTTGTGGTGATCATACTGTAACTATGATTTTTCTCTGCGTGTGTGTATATAATAAATTCTCCAAATTCTATATTCTTTATTTTAGTTTAATCAATAAAAATGTTTCACTTATATTTTCAACATCCACAATATTTAATAAATGTTTAAAGAAGTCCTTTTGTATTCCTTTTTTAACAAACTTTTTTTTTAATCTTAATTTTCTCTTCCTGATTAAAATCTTTCTCTATAATATTTAGACATTTTCCTTTCAAATCATTATATTTTAAATTGTTCTATAAATAAATTCCTATTGTTCATTTAACCGACATTTAAGTAAATCTGTGATTTCATAGCTAAAAATATATAAAACCGCCTCTTTATGTTTTCTAGCTAATCTAAACCTCAAAAACAAAAACATATTTTTCTCTACCCCTTAATATTTTATTTGAAGTTTCCTTAAACTATATGTATTACGTATATTCCTATCGCACGTTAATCAAAAAGGGTAATAATTCTATTTAAAATAATTGAGGTATGGCCATCATAACACTTGAGCTTATTGAATTTAATATTCTCCCTTCACTTTCTCTTTTTGTATGAACATTTTTAATACCTTACAACTACTTATACAACCATTCATTTGTTCATTCATTCATTGAAAATTCAAAATAAAAAAATCAAAGCTTAACTATATTCAACAGCATGGAAAGCTAGCAGCATCCCTTTTTTTATTTTTGGTTTGGTCCATATTAATATTATAGTTATAAAGATTTTTCTTCAATATTTTTTATTATCCCTAGTGTATGGGCAAATGTAAGGCAGTATTTACTGCTTTACAGCACCCTTTATAAAGGATTTTTGTTTCTTTAAAATGAGAAAAAGAAAAAAAATGAAACACAAAAATAAAACCATAACTTTGAAAATATTTGTTATGTGTTTATAGCTGAGGAAAAAATCAGCCTTTTGTAATAAGTATTACTTTTGGCTTATAGTGTTAAAAAGAAAAAATCATGGTACATTAAAGAGCAAAAGTTAAGTCTTAACTCTTTAAAGGTAGTTGGGGTCAGTTTGTGAATAAGAAAATATAAAAAAAAAAAATAGATTTTTGGTGAACAGTAAATGTCTGAAAGTGATTTATCTATAACTAGTGTTATTTTAAATCAATATTTTGATGAAATTTATCTTAAAAGGAGTCAATTGTGAATATAAAAAGAAAGTATAAATTTGATTCGGTATAAATCTGGAATGACGCTTGGTACATCAATAAAATTTTGACAGATGATTCAAAATTATTGATTTTCATCAAAACACGAATTTCGAAAATGTTTTTTGTTTTATCATATTTTGGTGTTTAGGGCTCGATATAAAATTTTTGTGAATTTTAATTCAGCAAATTTTTTATTTAATTTTTGTCATCCTGGTCCGTCTGTTGAAAGCAGTATAGAACTCGAACAGGATAACGTAGAAGAACGAAAATAACCCAAATATTTATATTAAGGGCATGAATGGCCCAAATAAGTTTGTTTGGTATTGATTTTAACCAAAATCTATTAATAAACAAAGAATATATATACAGAATACTAGATATCGTTGTAGGTTCTTTTCACGCAATTTTGTACAGATAGTTAGAAGGTCAATATAAACTTGCAAACCAAAAATGGACGTGGAGTAACCACCTTAACGCCCACCACTCATGTAAGAAGAACGACAACGAAATGTTGTACAAATAGTTCAAGGACCAGTGAAAACTCGAAAACAAAAATGGAAGTGGTCCGCCCACCTCCTATATAAAATAAAATTTGAAAAACTTGATGGTGGGTATATATATTCGGTGGAGAAAAATGTAGCTTTTTATTTATAATATTTTTCACAACCGCAACATAACTTTCGCATTAACCGCGAACTTCCTTATTATTCACATTTATCCTACACGTGAACATCCTTATTGTTACTCTATTTCAATTTGGTATACGCATTTTTGATACATATATAGACCCAGCAAAAAAAAGAACTGAAAAAGCTATGATTTTAACATTGTGTTGTCATTGGAAGGAGTAGTTTAGTGGATGAAAAAGAGCTGCGAAGTTCTTATTTTTTAAGCCATGTTTGTCATTGTAAGATTGTTATTCTTTATTACTTCTTTTTCATTCATTTTGAAGTACTTCCCTTTAAACAATGTTTATACAATTTTTTAATAAAAACTCTACTTTTGCCCTATTAAATAATAATAAAAGTGCTTTAAAATTTATAAAATTGATATTTTGTTAGAAATTATTACAAATTTTTTCCGCTAAAAAATGCATTTATTTTTCACTTTTTGGGAAGTAATTATTAAAAACTTCCAAAAACGTTTGAAATATGCACTTTGTTCCACTTTTGAAGTTGTGAAAAAGTTCTCTTTTTGAAGAACTTCAACGTTTTTTGCTGGGTGTGATGTTGAGATTATGCTTCAAACGAGACAAGAATTTAATACGGTTTTTATAGTTACTTGTCGAAACCGTTTGATATGAATCGGTCAGCTTCTATGAAGTATACTTCTTTTATTTCGCTCAGAAACAAAAAATTTTTCTCTTTGTTGTGTAGAAAATTTCACCCAGCAGGCCATATCGACGATGTCTTGATGATTCGACACAGTCTTCGATGACACATGTACATAGACAGCTCCTAACAAACATTTGTGACATTTTCGAACAAAGAGCACTTAACTCATTAACGATAACCTGAGCGAGACTTTATGCAATTTTTTGTCAACCATATTGAGAAAAAACAGTTCGGTTCCATCGAAACTTAAACCCAGGCCACCAAATTCTCTTTCCCTTATTGGATATTCAAGCGCACTAACCACTTCAGCTTTAACATTTTCCATTTTTTAATGATTTAATAAATGCTTTTGTTTATCTGATAGCTGTTGATGGATGACATTAACATGCAACATTTCGAGTGTTAGGTTTAATTCACGACATTCTCGCTGGAAATTTAACTCATATTGTTATCGAACTATATATGGTTCGATGATGACAATCTTGTTTATATATTGTTATTACAGTCACCGAAAATAGGGTAAGATGACAATATAGGAGACTTTAAATCAAACTTGTCCTCTGCAAGCATTTCTTGATGACAAACTTTGACGAAATCCTCGCTGAGTGTCGTTAATTGACATGTGGCCTGCTGGGTAATAAACCTACAAAGGCTAAGGTTTTTTCATGATACATAGAAGCAAGATAACACCGTTCTCTCTAAGAAAAATTTTAAGATTTTTTAATACTTTTTTATAAGCAAATTAAAAAATGTTGCCGAATTATAACAAGAAATAATTATATTTAGAAAATTTTTATTGTTAAAGTAGTAGTACTATACTATTAATTTTGATGTACTATTACTGTGATTAAACTAAGGTATTCAAGAAGCAGCAGGTCCATTATTTAGTCGTTTGGTACATTTTTAATTTAAAACATAGATTGAATGAAAGAATAACTAAAATACTGACTGGGAAATTGCTCAGATTTTTTAAAGAAGATATGGTAGCACAATAAAATAATAAATCGCTTAAACGTCAGAAGTATATGATGGCGACGAAAAGAAAGATCGGCTCTACCTCTATTTCTTTGTATCATGGGTTTTTTAGACAATTTAACTTGGATCTAATTCGAGAACTAAATAGTACATGTACTTACTTCAATCTACTGTTCAATATAGAGACTTCGGTGTATTCTTCAATGCAAAGCCTACGACTACAATACTGAGGCTTCCGTCTTGTATAATTGTAATAGAATTGTAACTTAGTCGAGAATAGCCCAGTAAGGCTTGTCTTTTGACTGGATAATGGTTAAGGCACAACTACATAGAATACCTTCGTTTCAACTGTAACTGATAGCTGAAGTAAAATATATGCATTTACATGAAACGCAACCAAATCAGTAAGTCAATCTTCTGCATGAAGTATTTCAAAGAAGAAAAATTTTCATCTTTAAAGAACCGAAGTACGTAATATGATTTTGTCTTAAATATTTTTTTGATGAGTCGAAAATTTTTATTTGGAATTCATTATTTCAACTGTGAACATAATTTTATTTTTAAATTTTTTAATTCTATTATGTAAAATTTTAAATACAAAATAATGCAACGACTGTGTTAATATAATTTACGGTTGCTTAGTTGTCAGTCACGGTGGAAGCGAAGGCTGTAAATTATTAGTGTAAAACCAAAATGAATCTAAAAATCTTCGAAAGTTTCAACCCAGTTTTTTTTTTTAATTTATTTATTTTTTATTTTTTTTTTTTTTCAGTATTAAATGCCTGTTTTGTATTGTTCTATATTATAAAAAAATTAAATATAGATGTTGCTATTTAAATTTATTTAATAAAATAAATCAAAATTGTCCCCCAAGATCTTATGATGGTTGACAAAAATCTTCTTCCTTTTTGCTCCTTTTAGTGTTAAAATCTCAACACCAACCACCCACATCTAACATTTCAACGCTCCCAACACCTAATAGTTTTTGCAATTTAAATCATTTTCGCTGGCTAAGTGGTTTTCATTTCAGCTTCAGCAACGTCTTGCCTTTTTCTCTAACAAAAATAGCTTGCCACCAAACTCATAATCAACACTTTTCCCTTTTTCTTTTTTGCCAACATTTTCTATAAAGTAAAATATTTGAACTTTTGCAGTAAAACAAATTTGTTGCTCTGCTTTTAGTTTTTTTTTTTTTTTTTTTTTTTTTTTTTTTTGGAAAAGTGCTGAGAAAAATAAAGCCAAAAAGTATAAAACCCTTTTTAGAAATATAAAAAGAGTAAACAAAACGTTGTTGTCAATAAATTCCATTGTGGCTCATATATAATAAACCTTTGGAGTAAAGCAGCTGTGTTTTATTAAACAATTTAGTAAGAAAGCGAAGAGGCGAAACCAAAGCAAAGCAAAAGCAACACATGCACATGTGATAAATATACATATACATACATACAAATTTATGTATATGAGCTTAAAAATACAGCATAGAAATCCTTCTTAGAATCTTATAAATATTAGGTCAGCTAATATAAAGAAAGTTAAAAATATTTAAACAATTTTAAAAACATGATAAAGTTTTGCTTATACATTAACAACTATTATTATTATTATTATTATTATTATTATTATTATTATTATTATTATTATTATTATTTTATTTAATTTTATTATTCATTTATTTTTGATAAAACAAATTAATCTTTTATTTGATTTATTCGATAATTGGACAACTTTTTTGGGGACTTACCTAATATTTATATATGTATGTATATGTATATGTATATGTCTATGTATTTGTATAAAATTCAAAATTTTTGAATTATATACATACTTGTGTATGTCTTTGTAGATTATTTGTTTTATTTTATGCCTGATTTTACTTTTTTTTTTTGCTAAAATCCTTTAGTTTACTTTTGAAATCAAAACATCCTGTTTTGTTATTGTTGTTGTTGCTGTTGTTTATTTACCTTTTTTCTACTTTAAATATATAAAATCGCACATTTGTGATTTACGAGAATATTGGGTATATTTATATTGTTTTTGTTAGTGTTATTGTTGTTGTTGTTGTGTTTTGCTACTACTACTTTTGTATTGTATTTGTTTTATTGTAATTTTTGAAGGGTTGCATTAAAATTTATTAAAAACATTTTTAACATATTTTACTTTAGTTATGTAGTAGAGCATGAAAACAATAAATTTTTTAGTAGTCATCTAACATGCTGTAATAGATATTAAACAAAATTTTTTTTCTGTTGTTTAAACATTTAAATCTCTAGAGCTTAACAGGAGTTTTAACAAAATGAATTATTCCCTTTTTTTTGCTTTTGCTGCACTCAAAGATAAGCTAACATTTGCAACTATAATTTGGGTCTTTGTGTGAAAAGGATGAAAGTGAGTGAAGGTGGTTTTGAGAGTAAAAGTGTAGAAATATTATTAAACCGCATTTTTTACACACTTCACCACAGGTGTAAGGGATATATTTAAGTTTGTCGTTCCGTTTGTATTTAATAAAATATTTATAGAAGAAAAAAAAAGCAGTTGTATTTTCTGAATACTTTTAAGAAATTATGACTCATGCGTGTCGGTGGAAATGGCATTTATGAAATTCATAAATAACTGATATATATAAAATATATATCATACAATCGGATGTACTTCCGAGAACTTTGGTGTAGAAATTCGATTTATAAGTGGTGGAGGAAGTTCGAGTTTCTGAAGCTATTTCGTTTGTAATTTTAAAAAATGGTTGGTATTTTTTGCATCGTTGCTGGAAATAATGACGTCCGTCTGTCAGTGTGTCGGTGGAAATGGCGTTTATGAAGCTCATCGATAACTGATATACATAAAAGATATATGACGCAATCAGAAATCCTTGTATGAATTTTACTATCGAAATCCAGCAAGACCGGTTAATAAATGTCAGAGATATGCTTCAAAAAGGTGTCTTTAACCCAGTATTCGAGTTTCTGAAGTATCGGTTTCAGAATAGAAATATTCAAAATTTCTATTTTGAAAATTAAAACAAATCGGTTCAGGAAAACGCCAGAGTTTTTTTTTATTATAAGGTTTATTTTTATTTCTATATGTTGTTAAGGATAATTTCTATATATTGTTAAAGAACATTTTATTTTAGAGAAAAGAGAGCGTAAATACTTTTTCTCAAAAAAGCCAACACTTTTGCAATTGTGAAATTCAAATCGACTTTAAAATTTTTTATTCAATACATAATTTGGTACTTTAATTAGCCTAAGAAAACCCAAATGAAATCGCACCAATAACATGAAAAAATAAGGGTACTTAAGAACTAAAACGCAAATAAAAATTTTATGTAAGAGGTATCCAAATTTGAGCCCATTCCGCTTCGCCCCTGAGCGATTTTTCGGGCCTCCCTGCCAAACTATGCATTATACACTCATCTGCTAAACATGTACCACATTTCTTTATATGTAGCCGATCAGAAGTTACAGATTTATTTCAAAATTATATAGATTTTGTAGGTTTTAAATTTAAAACAATGAAAGCATACTTTAAGGCGAAAATTTTATTTTTTTGTAAAATGGTGAACGGGTATAAAAGAGTTTTGTTGAAATAGGAGATATTATAAAACAATGAAAATATAGATGAGAGTAACAAATAGAATTTTTATGTAAATTATTTAATAAAATAAAATTTTTGAAATAATAAAAAAAAAAACAGTTTTGACATGCAATAAAATATTTCATATACCTTCGAAAAAAAAAAACAAATATTTATTTAATATTTTTACAACGCAGTTTAACAAAATACTCCCCCTTTTGTTATTAAACAAATAATAATAAAAAAAAAATCCCTCACATTTCTTATTATATAAATATATATTTTTTTTGCACAACATATGATTGTTACAAAAAATATTCCCACACTCTTCAAGTTCATTTTATAAATTCTATTATGATTAAATGTAGAAGGACTTCTTTTGGACCTAAATAATAAAATCAAAATGAAAATAATTATGAAAATGTTACAATAAAATATTATTCATAAGAATAATTTGTTATACTTATTTTTTGTTTATGCCTGAAAAACTTTGAAAATTAATTTATTAATTGATGCAAAATAACTAGAATAACAAAACAAAAATCTTTTTCTTTCGTTTTTTTTTTAATTATTTTCTTTTTCAACTTTTCATTTTATAAAATAAACTTTGGCAGAGAAACCTTTTTCTTCGAACGAGTAAGTAAGTATAAATATTACTACATGAGGGTTGAAGAAATAAAAATAATTAAAATGTTTAGAGCAGTAACAGTAACAAAAAGTTTGTAAAAAAATAAATAAATATTAGGATTTTTTTGAAGGTAACAAAACAGTTTTGAATAAATTAAATTGATGCTACTCTGACGTATGTATGTAAATAAATGGAGTTTTTTTTAAGTGATTCCCAGTGAAAATATTTAAATTTGGAAAATTTTGTTATAAATATTTTGTATTGCTAATGTTATATACCTTTTAAACCTTGTAACATTATATTGTATAATTTTTTTTAATTCACTAAAAATAAAAATGTATCTATAGGGAATTGTTCTTTAGCTTTTTTTATTTAAAAGAATATTCATAAAGAATTTAGTAATAAATATCCTATATTTCGAACAGAGGACAAATTAAGCTTTCAGTAAAATCTTCTTGCCGTCACCTAGTTGTAACATAAAATAAGCTACAGGCTGTCAAAATTTTATAAAATTTTAACTTATATAATCAAGTCCCTTTTCATATCAAGATCTCGATCATGAGATAGGCTATTATATCTCTTTTTACATTTTATATGGAAAACAATAAATAAGTTTCAAAATTGCGTTATTGTTTCCCATACATTATGTCGATCGAATTTTATGTTCGACATCGTAGGACAGGTCTTACATTTCGTCAGACCTTGACCAGAAAAAATTTAAAATTTCGATTTTAAGCTCTTTTTAAAAAATAATGTTAATATTTGGAGCTACAAACATTTAAGTTTGTCAGGATAATCCAATAAAAAGAGTTTTCACAATATAGATAGATTTATTCTGACTAAAAGAAAACACTTTTTTTATGAAAATAACCGAAATGCAAGACCACGGAAAAGCTTTTTTCAAAAATTTACTGCTTTCTTTAAACTAATTAAATATTTTTATGTTAACATATTTTTTTTTTCAAGTCATAAATGAATTATTTTCGAATTTAAAAAAAGGAGCACGAGAAAACAGATATAGTCGGTCAAGTCCGCTATCTATTGCCTATGTGTACCAAAATTCATCAGGAAGGGGCCTTTTACTTGTACTAAATGTAAAATAAAACATACTAATACATAATATTAGATCGACACTAAGATTCATATGTATTTATGAACTTTTGGGTGATTTCCGAAATTGGGACTTATCTTCATGAAACTTGGCACAAGGATTTTTGCTTCCATAAAACTTGTATGTGTTAAACTTCACTGAAATATTTAAATTTTTAAGGTAATGCTGAGTGTTAAACCTCTATATCTGGAAAACTTTGGTATGGAGGGAGCGTTAAAATAAATAATGGGTCGATCAAAACCAAATTCAGTAGGCTTCGTCCTTGTGCAAAAAAGAAAATAAATAATAATTAAAATTATATGTACCAAAATTTATCAAATTATCTCTACAATTGTGACCTGTACTTTGCGCACAAGCTTTATATGGAAAGCCAACCAACTCAGAAAGTGATTCTGAGTCAAACGGTATACTTTAAGGGGGATATGAAGATTTTTTCTCTGCCAATCACCTATTGTGTAGGGATAAAAAAAAGAGAAAGCAGATGTAGTCGGTCAAGGCAGACTATATGATACCTTACCTCTTTAAGCATAAAAATTCGGGAATATCAGAACTGTGGGCAATTGTTGAGTAACAAGTGCTTGTGATATAGAAGACTCACGAGACAAATTTCATTCAATTATATTTTAATATCTATACTTTGTACACAAGGTTTACATGGACAGCCAGCCAGCCAGAAGGACATCATTAGATTGATTTAAAAAGTGATCCTGAGACGATTTTTTAAGGTGGGTTACAAATATCAGCACAAGTGCATAATATCCCAACCACTTATGGAGGTATAGGGTATAAAAAATGTTTGAAGCTGACAACAACCTATAAGAAAACAACTTAACTTTACATGAAAATTTTAACTGCTATTGAACACAATTTTGCCAATTTTTATTCGGTGACCATTCTTATTACAAAATTTAAAATTTAATTTAGTCGCCATTTTACACCAACGTGTTGTTGTACGAAAATTGAGTGTTCTATTTACTTCAATTCTTATAAGTTTAGATCTGTAACTTAATATAGTATTAGTCAGCCAGTTTTACATTTTTTTATGAATTATTAAATTATATAAGGAGTGTGATCGAAAAAACCTTATCTTAAAACAAATTAAGTCCAAAATGTTTAAGACTTGAGTCAAGTATATGGCACAGAAATTAAAATCAAATTCCTTAAAAGAATTCTCATGTTGTAAAACAAGCGACAGATTTTCAGTTTCCTGTCTAAAATTTATTTGTTTTTAAGGACAAAAAACCTGCTAAAAATTTTTAAAAGAGTTCCTAGGCGAGATTTATGCATTTGCGGCAAAAGAAGCAAGTTGTTTGTTACAGTGGGCTCTATAAATACAATAAAGAATGTTTTCATAAGAGAGCGCAATAGGTCGGCATATTTTTGGTCCAAATTGGCATCATGTTACTATTTAAAAAGGTTCTGGAGTGGTACCAAAATAATTGTGTTTATTATTTTTTTTTTTTTTTGTTCCAAGAAAGGTAAATTTTTTTTCCGGAGCTAACATCAATGAAAAGATATTGGATTCTTATGAAAAGGGAATCAAAGAGGACCGAGGAGGTGTCCCAAAATTTTGTATATTTTAGCAGGAGAAGGGCAGACTATTCCAAAAAAGTGGCTGAAACAACTATAAAAGTTCAAATGATAGGGTTACGGGAAAAGGTATGCAAGTTCATAAGTAGTGGTTAGAAGAATAAAAATTATGTTTTTTATGATTTGTAGTATTCTTAGTGACAGGGACCGGTTCTTGTTCAAACACTTTAACATGGTTTTGGCCTAGGAGGGAGAAATTCACCCTTTTTAACCAGTTTTGGGGCAGGTCACAGAACTAATCCGAAAGGGCATATTCAGTATTAACCCTAGAGGGAAACTAAGGGTATATTCAGTATTAACCCTAGAGGGAAAAGAACTAAAACAAAACATGTCACGGGATTGGTCCAAAAAAACAGGGACCGGTTCTAGTTTTAACACTTTGTATGAGTTGGACCTGGCCTTCACTTTTAATCAGTTTTGAGACATGTCACAGAACTAACCCTAAAGGTCATATTCATTTATTAATAAATATAATACAAGTTTTGTAAAGACAAATAGGATTTTATTTTTAATTCTTCAAATATTTACAATTTATATACTTTTTTGTCGATGGCGGCACCCCGACTCGAACCCAGGTTACTTTTATTTATCTCATATTTTAAAGTCTTACACACTTATCACTCAGACGGAGATTGTTATTGCGTGCGAGTTGCTCATTAGATCTCACTGGTTAAACTGGTTCACAACTGGAACTTTGATAACTGTTAGATATCAATTAGTACTTAACTGATACTGAGGGACCGGTACCCAATTGCACCAGTTGCTGCCAATTTCCCGCAGGGATGTTATCAATTGAACACAAAAACAATCAAACTCTATGATCAACCGTTTCCAAGTTTTTGACTTTTATATATGTTAGGATTTTTCGATCAGTATTAATATTACATAATCCATATTTCAAATATGATGCGTAAATTTTGAAATGTTAAATTCGTAATAGTTACTAGAAATGCTATAGCAAGTAGAGTAGCAAATGGTTAACACTTATACACTTTGTAGTTTAACAAAATAAATTCTTCGAAAATATTAGCACTTTTTATATTTTTGGATAACTATCACTAAAAAAATAATAATAATAATGAGTTGTTAATTTAAATATTACTTCTACAGACAGTAACATCTGTTTCTACATTTCAAAATAGAAAATTTCATTAATATTTATTTGTTCAATACTTAATCTAATATAATAAATTAATTAAACCATTTATGTCATACTCACACATTATATTAGCAGCCATTCAAATCTGTAATGAAAATTAAAATAGAATAATTTCGTTAAAATTCATTTAATTAAGTTTTCAAAAATATTGCTAACAAAATTTATATACCGATACTAAAAATGTCAAAATATTTTTATAAACCACAGACATTATCTAACTAGTCAAGTGGTTGCTAAAAAAAAATAGGAAAAAAATGAATTAATTGTACCACAAAAACACGTGTGTTTTATAAATTTATGAGGTTTAAACTATTTTCATATTAGAAAATATTAACAATTTACAAATTGTGGTTTTACCTTTTTTTGTGGTAGTTTTTTTTTTTAACCCCTCAAATCTAAATGAACTTTAATTTTTAACTGCTAAATTAAAAAGTTTATACATATGTATGCGTATCATGAAATCAAATCGTCAATATGTCTGGGTAAATTAAATAAAATTTAATATTTAATGACTAAAACATTCAGTGCAGACAACAGAATTTATCACAAAAAAAAAAAAAAACCATCATATAGCTGGAAGAAAAAGAAAACAACACAAATTCTAAAGAAAATAAGAACGAAGAAAACTTTTCATATAAATAAAGTTTTTGAATTAAAACTAAGAGATACATACACTGAATGTTTGAATCTTATACTTATTTTCTGTTGTTTTTCTAAAGAAAAAAAAAAAAAAGATCATGTTCATCCTTGCCATTNNTGTTTTTTTTTTAAAAAAAAAAAAAAAAAAGATCATGTTCATCCTTGCCATTGTCATTATTTTCATCATCATCATCAGTATTATCATGGTGGCGGTACTAAACTACAGATTTGTTCATTTTTATTTATTTATTTATGTGTGTCGTTTTCACAATAACAGTCACAGACCCTGAGTAGCAGAAAAACAATTGTACTTTGTAAATTTATATACTCCAACATAAATATTTAAGTTTGTTTTTTTTTTTTTTTGTTTTCTTTCGTTTCGTGCCATTTCATTTTAGTTTTGTTTTATTTATTTTAATTTAAAAAGTTTTAAAATTTAAACCCTGTTATAGTTATATAGTAGTATTAGTACGTCGCAGTTAGTAAAAGGCCAACAGTCAATGCACTAATTAATTATACAAGAAAGTTTTTCTTTTCTTTTTTCAAAGTGATTCATAAGATATCTTACAATATATTATTTATTTGAAAATGCTATGTTAGGGGTTAAGTTTAAATTTACTAAAATGAGAAAATAATTAAAAAAAAAAAAAAAATAAATATTTGTTTTTAAGGACAATTTGTTGGTAATTACTTCATATTCGAATAAGCAGTAGCCTAAATCAAAATAATATATTTTTTTTTTGCATATGTATCTAAGTAAGTCTTTGTACACATATGTATCATTTTTTTTAAAACAAAATAAGTAATAAATTCTTTTTAAAATATATTTTTATAGGTCTTAATAAAAATATATTCTTAGAATTAAATATATGTATGTATGTGTATAAAATGAATGCTGTAAATGCAACAAGAGGACATTTGTTTAAAATCAGCAATGAAATGAATTTTTACTAAAATTACTTTTCCCAGAAATACAAATGAAAATTCCCCAAACAAAAATTAGTGTGCTTGTGTGGGTAAATAGTATTACATTTGTAAAAGTATTAAAATATATAATCCCAGCTAACATTTGATACTAATCTAAACAAAAGGCCTATACACTAGGGTGTACCGTAAAAATAAGCACCATAGGAACACTCCTCAAACGAGGCATTATCAAAGAGTATGATGATAAATTAAATTAATTTTGAAATTTAAATATTTGTAATGAATTCGATATCCAACTTAACAAAAAAAAAAAAAAAGATACAATTATTTATCAATAATACATAAAAAAAGTAAAAATCGACTTCTATTACGAAATTTGTAATATTAATTAATTTTTAATTGATTTTGCTCTAAAAATCAAAATGACAATGTTAATAACTACAATAATTGATTTTATTATTTCTTCTATTTCTGAAAAGTGTTAAAAAACTAGTCAAAGTTTATATTATTTCTAAATTTTTATAGAAAAAAAGAAAACTTTTTTTTATATTTTGTGTAAAAACTGTCAATTTATTTAAAAAAAATTATACCAATTAGAAAATTAATTATATTAATAAATAATATAATTAAACTCCAATACAAATCTACTTAATAATTTTATTAGAAAATAATTTGAAATATTTTTATATTTTTATTTTCACAATTTTCGGCGGAGAGAAAAAAGTTTTACATTAAGAAGAAATAATGTCAATAGAACGATATTCGTCCTTTTGAACGTCAGTTGAAATGGCGTTTAGGAAGCAAACGATAGGAAATTCTTTCGAAAATGTTGCTATTGATATTTAGAAAGATTGGTTCATAAATGGAGGAGATATGTTTAAACAGCCGGTTTTTTACTTACAAATTTTGTAAATTGCATTTATAAAGCCTTCCTTCCTATAACATACATGATATTTATATCAAAGGATCAGAAAGTTTTTCTAAGACTTTTCTGTTGAATTTGAAAAAAATGGTTCAAAGATGAACGAGATATTTTAAAAAACTGGATTTAAAAACATGTTTTGGATTTTCTGAATCTCCTATATAAGCTATTGGCTTCATTTTTACGACAAAAGATCAGAAACTTTGTTTATTTTTGTGTAGACTAAATGATTATTAACCGAGATATTGGCCTAAATATATTTTTTATTGATTTGTGATCTTATATAAGCTACGGACTTACTTTTTAGATAGATCGGTCACAAATATTTTTTGCATTTTTTTTTAATCAACCAAATTAGTTAATAAACAACCGATAAATTGGCAAATCCGTTTTTATTTATTTAATGCGTGCTTTCCTTATAGCTGTTGTTGTTATGGGTACTGAAAAACAACAACAATTAACTATGGCTTAAAATATCGTTTTTTTTTTTTTTTTTAAACTTTTTGAAGGTTTTATGTGAGCTAGAGGTTTCGCTTTTTCAATAAAAATTCGGATTTTTGTTGTAATTTAGTATTAAAAAAGTAAATCAATTCGTTTGAGTATTTACCGAGTTATAGATTGAAGCTCGTTATAACGGTTTTTGCAGTTACTATTTGAGCTGTAGACTTCGTTCTTGCACAGATCGATCATAAATATATTTTTCGAATATCGGTTTTTTAAAGCGCTTTAGTTGAGGGGTCGAAAAATCCTTTAAACTCCATAAAGTATAGATTCTGACTCGATTAGCTAAGTCCGTCTGTTGAAAGCAGGTTAGGGCTCAAACGGGGGACGAAATTTCGCACAAATATTTATCCTATATAAGGTTTTTTGGTATTGATGATGATAAAAATCGGTTAATAAATAAAAATGTGATGATGTGTTAGAAGCACTGGTTGTCCGTCTCATACTTTTCTGCTAATATTTCTAAAAAAAAAGAAAGCATTAACGACAAAGAAATTTTGAATGAATAGTTTGGGGGTCAATATAAATTTGAAATATAATATTTTACCGCCCACCTCCCATATAAGATGAAATGTTAAAGAAATTTTGTTCATTGAAAACTCGGAAGCAAAAATAAGCGTGGTCACCTATCGTACCGCCCACCTCCGATATAACGTAAAATTTGGAAATGTTGATGGTGGCTATAGAGGTTCGGCCAAGCCGAATAATTTCAACAATCCAACTTTACAAGATCTTGTTGAAGTCTTTTTAATATATATTCCAATATTTCCCATCGATTTTCGTATATTATTGTAAAATTATTTAAAAAATAATTATCTATCGAATAAAGCAAACTCCATAGTCGATATCTTTATTGAGTAAAAAAGTTAGGATAATGAATTCGCAATGTTTCTAAAAAATATCTTATAATATTAAATCACATACGAATCAAAAATTTTGCAAGCTACAAAAATATTCTAAATAATTAGACAAACCCAATTTTCAGCTCTCATACATCCACCTTTAAAACTTAAAATTTTACTCTCCTCGGCTTCGTTCTACAGCACAAGTATAATTAGTTTTTGTTCAATCAAATGTGCAAGGATTTAATACATATATTCCTTTAATATTAACATTAATATACGATGTTTGCTGGGAAGAAAGAAAAAAACATAAAAGAGTGCGATCTCCTTTAAAGTCCTATATCCCATTCTTTCTCTTTTTAGCATTTTTACAAAATTTCAAGTTTCATTATATAAAAAATATTTTCAAGGAATACATTTATTTTTGTTATAATATCCTTAAAAATGAACGCCCATATACAAATGAGTAGGTATATATATTATTTTTTGTTAACAAGTATTCGAATTCTTCAAATACTAAAAATATAACAAACACCTGACATTTAAAAGAAAAAATGAATTGACAAAAAAAAAGCTTTTTAAAATATTAAAGAATTGCAATTTGTCACTGTAGAGAAGGTAATTAGGCATTATATTGATAGTCACAAAACAATTGCACAGATATTATTAAAATTATTTAAGTCGATTCAAAACCCATAACTGTTGTGATCAAATTGACATTTGTGGTATCGAATTTTTGATAACGTGCGTTTACCAATTTTTGATAAATTAGGTATAAAACATATAATTCGATACCAAAGTGGTGACAACTTGAAGCCAATTAGTATCAATTTTCGTTAATGATTTAAAGACACAGTTTTTAATTCGAACACATAGGGGGCAAGTCAATAGTGATTGATACAGAATGTTATCATTTCCAACACGTATGTTATCGGTTTTTCTCTGGTTGTATTTATTTCAAATTTGCTTTAATAAAGAATTGTACTTTAAAAAAATGGAACCCCACTTCTTTATACACTAAAAGGCCCTGTATTAGAACATGGAACAGACCAAACGTTATTCTATGGGTTAGACTATAGATTTAATTATATACTGTTCTACATATTAGACTATAGACTACACTGAAAAAAGTTATTCTAATCAATGTCGTACATTAAATGAAATTCATTAATTTTTTTTCAAAAATTAAATAAATTAAAGTACAAATTTATTGTTTCAAAGAAAAGATTCATTAATATTCAATGAAAAAATTTACGCCATTATTAACATTACTTTGAAATCAGTTATTAAATTTATTTTTTGATAAAATAAGTTACTTGACTAAGTTATTATAACCTATCTATAAGGTATCAGATAGTTAAAGGTAGGGTAAACTAAAGTGAACGATAAAGTGAGTTTTATATACTTTTTGGTTATTACAACTTGGTTTTAAGGTAAATTTTAAAATTTTGATAATACGGCTATATCAAAGCAAAAACCGACTACTTTTGGCCACTTAACGTAGTGGCAACATGTATTATTTGAACATAACTGCCACTAACGGAAATATAAATAAATAAAAAACAAAGAAATTTTTAAAACAAATGAGATTAATCTAATTTAAGGGCAACGCCAGAGCATATATAAATGTAGACAGACAAATTGCTAAAAACTACAACGGAAT
>MINK01192036.1:0-15841 GCA_001735545.1 Phormia regina | reverse complement strand
ATTTTATAATATAATTAACAAATATAACACCTGTTAAATAAAACTAATCTGAACACTATCAAACTGTATAAAATCTTCATCTTAATGCAACACACCAATTTATTTTTTAATGAAAAATACTAAATACAAAAAAAATAAAACTAATCGATGAAGTAAATATTTAACTCTGTTATAAATAGTTAACAAAACAATTTACAGCAATTTTGTTTTTTTAAACAATAGAGCCATAATGAACAATTTAAAGACAAATGACTACCAACAACATGAGATTAATTTTAATGCAATTAATTAAATATAAGTTTAACAATATAAACAAGGAGTGTATTAATAATGTTAATTGAAGAGTAATATTTGAAAATTTAGGAGATTAATATGAGACTAGAATATTTGAGCTACTTAACGGTCATAAATCTTACAATTGAAGTTCTGCAATATCGATTTTTTAAGTGGTGGAAATATACTTCAAAAACCGGTACTTAATTTTTGATTTTCCGAAGCCTTTCTTATGCAAAGCACTTGCTTTGTTTTTGCAAAGGAAGTTTGTGAAATTATTTTTTAAATTTATGCTCTGAAAAATTGAAATAAATTGATTCGGTCAAAACGCATTTTTGATTATTTAGAACCCATGTTTAGGTTATAGATTTTTATTTTTATATAGATTTTTATTTTTATATAGACAGAATCATTCAAACTCATAAACTTCGCAAACAATTAAAATATGTGTAAAAAAATCTATTAAAAATTAATAATATAAATATACATACAAACATTTATAGTGAACATTGTACAGTGAGCCAAAAAAGAAAATATTTGGAAATAAATCTATAACTTCTGATCGGTAGAAGTCGATATCTTTATCGGGTCCAAGAATAAAAGATTTTGAATTTTTGAACTGAAATTCCAAAATACGACTTTTTGTGTTTTTTTGGCCGATAAAGAATCTACACTTTTCTTTCTCTTAAATAAATTTTTCTTCAACACTATATAATAACTTCATACATTTCTCAAAGGCAACTTCACAGTTATGAGTTTTAAATAAAACTCATAACTGTAAAGTTTTATAAAAGGTAATGAAATCGGACGAGAAATACACAAAAATTGTGTATGTCACACAATTGAGTCCTTTTAGCGGCGCCCTGATGGTTTGTTGTGTACTCTTTCTAAACTTACACTTTCCATTGCTACCAAATTTCACGCAAATCTAATCAGCCCTTTTAGAAGTTACAGATATACTATTATGCGTATTTAATTTCAAGTTTCTAGGTTAAATATTATAGAAAATTCCAAAAAGTACCATTAGAAGAATAAAATGTACCAAAAAGTCCCTTCTCTTGATTTTTTACTCATAGGTCCATTTTCTTAATTTCATGTTTCTAAGTATAATGTAATTGAAAATTCATTATTTTGTTTAAATAAAATGTAATTTTCCGCCTTTAACCCCTTTTTGGTACTTTTTTTCACCCATCCATGTATGAAAAATTCTATTCCAATAAATTTCTAAATTGTAGTAGTATCCCATATTAAAATCATCGTATAAATATTTATTTATTGAAAAAAATGTTTTATGAAAAAAAGTATCAAAAATAGGTACGATTTTTACCCCTTAAACGTATGAATTTCTAAAAAGTATCGAATTTGTATTTCTCATTTCTTGATAAGTTATGAATACGACATAAATTTTATCTGTATGTTCAATGGTTTCAAAGATACATATGGTGCCAAAATAGTACCAAAATACAGTTTTTACTCGTTTTTCCCTTAAACGGCAGATTTTCAAAAAAGTACCAGACACCAATTATTTTTTAAATGGATAACGATAACTATTCAATTTTTTTTTGTATCATTATCAGTTTGCGAGTTATAAGGTTACCGATTTTCCAGTTTTTTCCTTTTTTACCCCCTAAACATTCGAATTACCAAAAATGCCGTCTTAGTGTTCCAAATTCCGTCTCTCTAACTTTAGCAGTTTGGGCTGTGGGATGATGAATCAGTCAGTCAGTCAGTAACGTTGATAATATGTTGAAATGAATTTTATTTAAAAAAATTATAAAGCTATTTATTTCCACATGGTATTACACACATATATACACAGAAAAAAATTATTACCATTTTGAATTAAAATTTACTAAATATGTTAAAATAAAACTGAAATAAAAATCAAATGTAAGTAAGATTTTATTTTTCATTTAAATTTTTAATTCTTTCAATTATACACTTAATTGATTTAAATAATTTTTTAATTGTTATTTTTTTTCTGTTTTTAATTTTCGATCTTTCGAGCTTTCAAAAATCAACAGTTTCACTAATTCAAAAGTGAAACCATGTGCATATTTTAAACTTTATTGAAAGTTGCGAGAAAATTGGTTCATAATTTCTAAGTAAATTAAAATTTTAATAATTCTAAAGCATTTATTATTTATTATCTTTTAATAACACAGAAAAAAAGATTCCAATAATTTTTTAATAAAATTATTAACTAAATTTGTATTGAAGTTTAATTATATTATTTATTAATATAATTAATTTATTTATATTTTAAACAAATAGTAAAAAAGATGAAAAAATATTTTTTTTCTATAAAAATGTAGAAATAAAATATATTTGACTAGTTTTTCAACAATCTTCAGCTCATTATATATCTTTAAGAAAAAGAAGAAATAATAAAATCAATTATTTTAATTATTAATATTATAATTTTGTTGATTAGAGTAAACTCAATTAAAAATTAATTAATATTACGAATTTCGTAATTAAATTCGATTTTTACTTTTTTTCTGTGAAGGCTGAAATGGATTTTTTGTTAAAATAATAATAAAGGAATTTTTAAAAGAAATACTTCGAAAGCAAGGAACAAAAAGTATAAAAGATGAACATCCTACCAATGACAACCATGGGTTAAAAAAAAAGAACTTTTGCAACTCTTTTACACCACTAAGTACTTCCTTCCAATGATAAATTTATGACTTTTTCAGCTCTTTTTCAGTTCTGTTTTTGCTGTTAATTAATATAATCATTTTGGTGAGAGGTGCAAATTTAAACACGTTTTTAATTGAATGAATTATTAACTAACATATTTGATGATTGATTTTTTTCGCTTTTTTCTGTGTAGAATTATGAAAAAATAGTAATATTTCCACAATGCAATATTTTCAAAGTCGATGTAATTCATGTTAATGATTATCAACAAATAACTATTAATATAAAAGTTGTATTTAAAACTCTTTAATTAATAATCATTAATATTAATTTGTCAACTATACTAAAGTTAACTATAAATTAGCTAAAATAAAAAAGCACGTGCTACATAAAAAGTATTCGTTAATTACAGTTTGCCAACCATTATCATCACAACATTCTAATTTGATTTCATAATGATTTCGGAATGAACATAAACAAAGTAAAAGATAAAAAAAGACGAATAAAATTAGCATAAACATTATTTAATAAATGTTGGTCTGTCTCCATACTAAATAAATAAAAAACGAGAGAAAAAGATATTAGTCGATCAAGCCCGACCAAATGATACCCTACACCATTGTGTACATTATAATTAGGGCAGGAGTCTTTTATTAGACTTTGAGCCAAATGTGGACTGATATTCATATTAAGTGTAAAATAAAACAGAATATTGCGTCGATGCTATCATTTATATGAATTTATTAACTTTTGGGTGATTGGCCTTTTATGGGAGCTGTGGTAAATTGCGGATCGATCTATGTAATATTTTATAGTATCATTTATGTTTATATAAAACTTATTTTTGTCGCATATTAACTTGATACTATCATTTTAATGGAATTTATGCCCGATAAAGTGATTTTGTGAAAAGGGGTTTATACGGTGAATTATGAACCGATCTTATTGATCGGCACACAGATTTAAGCTTATATAAAAATTATATGTGTCAAATTTCATTAATTTGAAATATATGATCGTTAAACCCTTTTCCGACCGACCGATCATAACCAATTTCAATAGGCTTCGTCCCTGAACTATTAGAAACCAATGTGCCAAATTTCATTAATTTTGTTCAAAAGCGACCTGAGTTTGGATTAAGGTTTACATGGACTGACAGACGGCACGACGACATCGTTAAATCGACTCAGAAAGTACAATACATCAGCACAAGACGCATATAGCATCCCCACCTATTCGTTGGTGAGGTATAAAATCAGAACAGATCAACCTTCGCATATACATACATACCATACAAACAAATATAAACGTTTATAAATACTTGTTCACATTTGTAAGATGCAAAACTTGTCTATGGGATTTTCATAGATAGCAAGATGTTGATAAAAGTTTGTCGTTTTTTTTTTTTCTAGTCAAATTAACTTTTTTTTTTTTTGTTTTGAGAGAGAGAGAGCAAATATTGTAAATAAGAAAAATGGGAACAAAAACATATTTTTAAATTTGTCATTTAATGAATTTCTTTTGCTCTTCATCTATTTATGACAGAAAAAGATTATAAATTATGTTTAATTAAATGTTAGTCATTTTAATACTGAAATTTGCATTATTAGTTACTGGTTAATTATGATAATGTTTTGCGTAATTATTGAAATATTAGGAAATTACTTTGGTATTTCTTTTTTGATTTTAATTAATATTATTAATATAAAGTTCTTGCAAAAAAAAAGTGTACAAAATGAATATATTTTAAATTAAACAAGTAACACATATTTACTTGCAAAACTGGATTTAACTAAAAATTAAATAAATCAAACAATTTCAAAAATTCTGTAGAATATTTGTTTGGTTTATTTTATTTTTCTAAATATCATCTTTTAAATGTTAATTGCAACTAAGGTGCTGCAAATTTTATTCGCAGAATGGTAAAGTTCGCATTGAATTTCGTCATGGGCGCTACACTAAGAGTTTTTATAATAAAGTGTTTTTGTTATAAAGAATTTTTTTTTTAATATGAGCACACGGATACGGTATCTTTAGTTTACAGCTTAAGTTGAATTTTTATTAATTTGAATTTAATTGAAAATTTATTTTATGCGAAATTTTATTTCACAGAGTGAATGTTGTCCCATCAACCGTAAGTCAACCAACTAATACGATACAAATGAAAGATAAAATAAATTAAAGCGTAAATTAAATATGCAACAGGTTTAACAAAATGATAGATAAAGTAAGACCGACTAGAAAATATCCTAAAAACGGTTTTAAACATAAGATTCTATAGTTAAGTGTGTGAGCATTTTAAAAATACTTTGGTAAAAACTTCAGCTAAAGGACAGCTTTTAAGCTGTCCTTATATTATTTGACTTGTCATTTGAGTTTAACAATTGGGATTGAGTCTATGTCAAAACGAACATCAATCGCATTTGATATCTCCGAATTCAATAAAATTCACTTATTTAACTTCTAATAACTTATTAACTTTACATGGTAGATCTCTATTTCATGTTTCAATCATTCTTAGTTGTAATGAAAAGCTTCAATAAAATTCTATGAAAAAAATTAACGCTATTTTGAAAGTTACGTTGAAACTAGTACTTACACTTATTTCTTGATACGATAAGTTAATTAGTTAATTGATTTAATGTATTAGTACATTGAATTCGTTTATTCAATGTACTAATACATTATTTTAATGAACAAAATGATTAAATCAATAAAATATTTCATTAAATTACCTTATAATAAATACTTTCTAACGGGAAATAAAGTAAACAAAACCAAAACGATTTGTCTTTATATCTTAACAGGAAATGATAAATTTTAAATAAAAGTAAAGTTTTGTATGCTACAACTGGTAATCGTCATTATATTCTTGTATTATATTTATGGCTTTCATATTAAAAATATAATACATATTTAAATTTTGCTTGTATTGATTAAAATTTCTTTCAGTGTTTTTGAAAAAACATACTTTAACACAATCTTAGCATTCTGTAGTTCATTCGAGACTCAGTGAATTTGTTAATCTGTTATAGCGTTTATACGCATCACTTACTCGCAATTCAAAATATTAATATTTTATTTATGAGTTAGTAACTCCCAAATATTAATCGCAATGTAGTTGTAATTTTTGCCATCTGGCACGACAAATAAGTTATTTATTTGCAAAATATTTTTACTTGCAATAATAGAGCGTATAAACGTAATTTGTAAAAGCATGTCGTACACTAGTATCAAATCGATTTTTTAAAAATATATTTATAACTTGTGAACTGTTGGACGTATCTCAAGAAATTAATGATCAGAGCTGAGGTGCTTCCAAACTTATTTGGAAGAGTACAGACTCCTAGCGATTCAAGGGGGTAATATGTATACCTCCAAAGTTGGTCATCTAATTCCCGGGTATGTAATTCTTTTTTAAATTTGAAGCTGAATAATATTTAAATAAGTAAGGGTATTCCAATGAATTTCTGTTACAATACACAATGGGGCAGAAACGAAAATATTTCGAAATAAATCTGTAACCTGAGCAGAAAAACTTAAAATGAGGTTTTTAAGCATATTTCTAGAAAAATAGTATTAATATTTGGATCTAAATACAAATAAACACTTAGAGGTATTATAACGCAATTTTGTCCCAATATAGATATCTTGCTCTTAAGTCAGAGAATTAACTAAAATCCAATTTTTTTGACGAAAAACCCCGAAATATTAAAAAAAAAAAAAGAAAATTATAATAATATTATTTTTTTAAAGTTTGAACTTTAGACTAATATAACTTTTTATTGGATAGATATATTGTAACGATTCTTGCAGTAATATTATTTAGAAGTTTGAAAAGAAACTTAGTGATTATTATTAAATTTTAGGGTCCAAATAAAATTGAAAAAATAGAGGCCAAATACTCTTAAACTAAAAGAGATAATCTATACAAATCACTAATGCTTATATGTTTAGTTTATATCTTTTAGTTTAAGAGAATATTTTCCGTTACCCGATACTAAAAAAGTAATAATATATACACAAATATTAACAGCCGTATTCAAAAATAATAATGTATACTTGATAAAGATTTACTAAATTTTTCTTATGGAAATTTACATACAAAAAGTTAGTAAACCTTTATCAAACNNATATGTTTAGTTTATATCTTTTAGTTTAAGAGAATATTTTCCGTTACCCGATACTAAAAAAGTAATAATATATACACAAATATTAACAGCCGTATTCAAAAATAATAATGTATACTTGATAAAGATTTACTAACTTTTTCTTATGGAAATTTACATACAAAAAGTAAGTAAACCTTTATCAAACATAAATTATTTTTCATATGAATACGGCTGTAAGGATTGTAATATAGATTTTAACATGTAAAAGAATGAAAGCATACTTTAAGGCGAAACTTTTATTTGCGGTAAAATGGTGAATAGTAAAAATTTTTCGATATAACCACATATAGACCCCAATCTCATTTTTAATTAAATGGATAAAGAAGAACATTATCTATCAAATAAAAGAAATTCTTTGTCAACATGTTTATTGAGTCTAAAAGTCAAACAGAAGGACGGACATCAGAATTCTTTCAAGAAAAAAATCTTCAAATTTTCAAATTTTTTTAAAGACGCATCACTTTTCCCCTTATAGACGCAAGTATTGCTTTTAAAATACTTAATAATTAATAAAAATAATAATATCAATAATAAATTGGTATCACCTCACTTTCGACCCATTTTACCCCAATGTGCGTTAGTTAGAAACACACAGTGCGTTTTATAAGTTATTTAGTTTTAAAATTTCCTAAATAAATTTTTTTAAAAGTAACAAACCTATTGACAAATTAAATTTCCTTCTATACCAACAACCAAACAAAAACAAATATTTGTACAATCTTAAATCTATAAACACCATAAAAGTAGATGAGTTCACTTTTATGGAATTTCAATCAATACTCAAGTATATACAACTAGTTTTTCTTTATTTAAAATTTTGCATATATTTTTGTTATTTGCATACCATGAATGTGAGTTGATTTCGGATAAATACAAAGAAATCAAAAATACGACAAACTATTTGATACGTTTATCTAAAGGTATCAAATAATAAAAAAAAAATAATATAAATTTAAAATACCTTTTGGCAACATGTCCTCCTTCATTATTATTAATGCCATAAGTTTTTGGCGATAATAATAAAGTGTTAAAACTTAAGACAATACCAGAAATGATGCCAGAATGAGACCTTTTAAAAAACCATAAAAATTAAGTTAATAAATATGTTTGTGAAACCATAATTTTTATTCCCTAAAACTATAAATTGTTTTCATAAAAAAAAATCATTTTTGGCATTAAAAAGTATAGCTGATAAATGTTATAGAATACAATACAACTGAGACAAGTTTATCAAATCAAATACAAAATGAACTGAAATCTAATAAAATCTTTAATTGAATTTCAAGAGAGTACTAAGTACTTTTAAACGAAATAATATATAAAATCTAATTTAGATTTAAACTTATTAACAACCATATACCATTTTTTCTTTTTTTTATAAAGTGCACATTCCAAGAAATTTTTGAATAACAAAATTATACATTTTTCCTAACATACGGTTTTTTTATATCCTCGTAAAACGTGACCTCTATGTAATAGACCATTTGGTGTATTTGTTGGTTGTTTACCAAAAAAATTAATTAAATTGATTTATGCCTTGATTGATAGACACTTCTTAAGGTGTTACTATAATGTACGAGCCATTCATTACAAACTATGTATTCATTTCTAATAAGTAAATCGTAATGGTTGATACTGGTACATAGTGTTAACTAAGTAAATGGCAGACAATATTACTAACTTGCAGTTACTTACTTATATCTAGAGGTAAGTAGGTACATGTATGTATGTATGTATGTTTATAACTAAGTATCACCTTTATACTATTATTAAGTCCATATGAGTAATTTTTAAGGTAGTAAAAATACATTGTTTTGGGCCATAAAGCCATTATAACTATAATACATTTCATACTTTATAAAATTGTCCATTGTTTCGTCGATTTTTTATTTTTTTAATTTCATACTGAACTTTTAGACAAAAATGTTTTTTTTTTAAGTTGCTATGGATTTTTCTTAATAATTTTTTTTATATTTTTTTTTCATTATTGTTTATACCAAACCCATTTGTTATTTTATAAACATTTTAAGAAGGTCACTTGAAAAATAAAAATATAATTTATTTAGCAGAATATTCTTTTTTTTTTTTATCAAAACAATATTAAGGCTTATTTGAGTTTATTTGGTTTAAGTGCCAATTTAGTTCTACTAAATAGTTATATTTATCCATAAAATTGTATAGTAAATCATGAGAAGATTTATTATGAATAATTGCATATTTTTATGATGCTTTAATATATTTCCGGTTTTTTTGTTTAGTTAGATCAGAGATTATTTTTATTAAACTATTAAACGTTACTAATTAGCAAATATTAAGGTTTATTAACTAATTTATTTTATTTTTTTTATGAAATAAAATATTCACATTTCTCATCACATTTATGTAAAAGAATATACAAACAAAAGTAGATAAATATAATTATTTTAAGATAATGTATAATTATTTATCATTATCCACTTAATTAAACTTTTTAATAATAGCAGCCTTTGGATAAGAGAACTTCTCTCTCTCTATCTCTCTCCTCTCTTACAAATCTTTAGATATTTCTTATTTAAAATATTTCAAATAATTGAATTTTTTGAAATTCATCGACTATTTTAAATACACTTTTTTACTTTCCTTAATTAAATAAACTTTTTAAAGTATTTTTTTATTTTAGCGATTTTTTTATAAATAAGCGTATTATTTTATTTAGCGATTTTATTTATAGAAACTTTATAGCTTTTAAGAGATTATTAACCATATGTTCTACATAATGCCCCTGATTTTCAACACTCCTCTAAATATATATCTGTGTGTATTTGCTGTGAAAATTTTCTTATTTTAGCGATTGTTTTATAATTTAGTGTTTTTTTTATTCTGCGATTTTATTTATTGAAATTTTATAACTTTTAAGAGATTATTAACCATATGTTCCACATAATAACCCCTGAGTTTTCAATACTCCTCTAAATATTTATCTGTGTGTATTTTCTGTGCCAACTTTTATATTTTATGGAATTTTATCAATTTTTAATTATATTATAAACCTGATAGTGACAAAAATTGATACATGTTATGTTTTATTATCACTTATGCGCAATATTCCTTGTGGGGTACATTCGCCAAACTCCTGGTGGACAGATTTAACTTATCCTACAGAAAAGTAGCAATAAGTTACAAAGCTCTTACTTACAATTGAATTGAAACCAAAAATCATTTAGTGATTCTTATCTGGAAATAAATCTATAACTTCTGATTGGCTGGTAGGATTTTCAGAAAATTTAGTACATGCGTAACAGAGGTGTGTATGTTAAGTTTGGAAGGCTCAAAATTAGGTACCTGTTCCATAAAAAATTCAATCTCTTGAAAAATTTTTCTTTCTCGTCCAATTTCTCGTCCAATTTGTAGTTTTCGAGTTATCTCTTGTAGTTTTCAAGTTATTTGCACTTGAATTTTTAAGTACAATTATTGTGCATGGTCTTGGTTCAGTTTTTTTCATATATTTCCTAGTATTTACGACCGATTTGATTCGTTTATTTATTTAATTTTAGTTAAAGAACAAGATTATCTATTGAATAAAAAAATGTAAGTCGACATCTTTACCGAGTCCAAAAATAAACGATTTTGAATTTGAAAACTTCAAAAAAGACGAAAAAAATAAATACAAATACTGAATACATGAAGAAATCGGGACCAAGAATTAGCAAAAATTAGGTTATTTTATAAGCAAATAACTCGAAAACAAGAATATATACAAATATTTAAATTCAGGCGAGAAACAAAAATATGGGATGTGATTAAATATTATATATGTCAAAGATACTCCCCAATGCTCCACCCCTAAGAGGCCATTGTACACATCTCTACAACTCCTATGCCAAATTTCACATAAATCCAACCAGCCGATTAGAAATTACAGATATTTCGAAAAATTTTCGATATTGATCAATGGTGTCAAGAACTTTTTTTTGATTCACTTCAACGACCTTAAATATATAAGAGAGTTATCATTTGCTAGAATGGTGGAGATTCAAAATTTTAAATACACAAACTTTTATTTCGCAAAGAAGTTTGTGGACTATAAAAAAAAATATATAACCTATATGTTTTATTTAATTTTGAAACAAAAAAAACTTAAAAGTATTTCAGTTAGAATATAGCGAAATTTATCTGCTTATTGGCTACGTAAACTATTTCCACCATCATACATTTTTATGTGGAACTAATTTTGTTCCCAAACGATTTTTTGTGCTCGCAGAGAATGATATTAGATATGGTTTATCCGAAAACACTCTAGGGGAACAAAAATTAATGGTATATGTTATATAAATTGCATTTTATCTGATCTTTAAAGTTGTAGTGGGTCACAATTCGATTGCAATGTCAGAAAAGGGTCGCAAAGCAATATCTTGTGATAACCCCTGATGTAGAATATATAGATAACTTTTATTTACCGTATTGTAAATCTTAGTTTTAAATAATAATTTTATTTTTGTAATATATGAAATTATTCAGATGTAAAAGTAAACAGAGCTCCTTTAAGACCCCATGGTACCTTTCTTAACTTCAATATACTAATATGAATAATATACTAATATGAATCGATTATTAATATTTATTAGCTTAAAGTTCCATGTAAATTTTAATTAATTAATTAATATTCTAGAAATTCCAAAAGTGTATATTTATTGCAAATGCCACTACATTTATCATATTAATAAATCTGTTTTTGTTTAAATTTTAAAGTTTGACAAACTCTATGATTTATTTATCTTAAAAACATTGCAATATTCTCCATTTAAACGTTATTTGACAATATTAATCTAAATGTTATTTAAAATGAAATAATAATAATTAAAAAAGAAAAAAACAAAAACAGAAATTAAATACTTAAATAAACAAAAAAATGTAACTCAAAAGCTTGCAGATCGTATTTGAATAATAAAATATAAAACGACGACAATTTTAATATATTCTGTTGGTTAAATTCGTATGTACATATAAAGATTTGTGAGAATCCAATAGCAATTTTTAGAAAAGAATAATAAACAATAACCAAGTAAAATATTTATGTGTTTAACAAACTCCTATCAAGATCATGTCCAGACTATATGTGTCATAAAATGTTTAAACATTATTCATTTAAGTTGTTTTTGCAATGGATTTTGTAGAGAAGTTTTTATATAACCCTACAGTTTTGTTGAGGGCAATGCACTACGATATTTAACTTACACGACACTTATACAAGATTTGTTAGTTGGGTGCTAATTTATTTATATTTCTGTATATTTGTCACATAGATATTTATTTCGTAAAGCAAATTCTAGTTAATTTTCTTGGTATTAACTGTAAGTATTCTAATACGTAGTGAGTTTAATTTTAATGTTCTAGCTATTTGACTGTCTATTTGTAATCTATATGGGAGTCAATTACCATTCAATTCAGAGTTATAGGAAAATTGCTATTCATAAAAATATATTTGCATACATATTCCGTAAGTACGTGTTAATTATACCCTACACCACCAAAGGTGGTTGGGTTATTATGTGTTTGTGCAAATATTGTAACGCAGAGAAAAAATTTCCTACACCCACCTTAAAGTATACCGTTCGACTCAGAATCACTTTTTGAGTCGATTTAACGATGTCCGTCCGTCCGTCCGTCTGGTTGGCTGGCTGGACGGCTGNNTGGCTGGCTGTCCATGTAAAGCTTGTGCGCAAAGTACAGGTCGCAATTTTAGAGATAATTTGATGAAACTTGGTAGATATGATTTTTTTGGCACAAAGACGAAGCCTATTGATTTTGGTCATGGTCGGTCCATTATTTCACCTAGCCCCCATACAAATGTTTTCCCGGAATAGAGTTTTAACACTCAGACATACCTTAAAAATTGAAATATTTTAATGAAATTAAACATAAATAAGTTTTATGCAAGCATAAATCTATGTGCCAAATTTTATCAAGATCGGTTCATAATTTACCATAGCTTCCATAGGAATCACTCTTTCGAAAATCACTTTTATGTGCATAAATCCCATAAAAATTTTAATTTTAATTCAATATTCGACGCATATAACACTTATATAAGTATAAGTAACCCTGCAAAGTTTAATGAAGATCAGTGCGTAATTGACCATAGCTCGCGTATAAGATCCAATTTGGGGAATCACCAAAAAGTGCATAAATACATGTGACTCTTAGTATCGACGTAATATTCTGCAATGTTATGTTTTTATTTTCCACATAATACAAGTGTAGGTCCATAATTGGCTCCTTCCCGAATTTTGGGACATATATAGTCTTGACCGACTATACCTTCTTCTCTCGTTTTTTACTATAGCACAGTAACTTTCTATTTCAAGGTGTTTTTTTTTAAATGAAGTGATTTTTCCCGCACATGCGTATGACTTCCCAAATCAGTAACATTCTAGGGAATTTTGGTTTCATTGATATACAATATTTTTCTTCTATAATCCCTTTAGCATTTGAGACATAAATTTAAAGGCCAGAGAGTTCAAATAGAATGTTTTATCGCCAATTACACTAATTACACAAATTCTTGCATCTGTTTTCCAAAAAGACATTTTCTTACTTTATACATTTTCTGACTAAATTTTCTTTCCAATTTTCTAATAAAAATTTACAGCAGTTAATTTATATGACACTTTTCTTCCAGAGATATATGGATTTTCTCTCAAACTAGGAAGGATAGTTTGTCAGAGTCCTTCAGCCGGAAGATACCAGTTTTCATCCACTATTGAGATTCCATTCAGTAACATGACTTTTTTATATAATATTGTGATCCAAGAAACTCTATTTTGTAATATGACTGTCTTCCTAGCGGATATAAGATTTCTTGACCTTTCCACAAGGATAGAGAGCATAATGAAAATTTCAGTCATTAAACCCATTTCCGACCGCTGTTGCGTTTTCGCATCGATAACTTCAATATCGACTAATTAACTAATTATGAAGTTAATGCATTTTTTTAAGTTATTATTAAATTAATATGTTGGCTTAAAAATTAGAGAAAAAATTCGGATTTGTTATACATGGGCTGTCTAAAATCACATGGATCGCCCAAACCGCTAGTGTTGCGAAAACGCATCAATGGTCATTTCGGCGATATCTTTAAAACAGCTTTTCGAAAAACTGCTTTTATGATATGAGTGTATTTTAATGGTAAATAGCTTAAAAATTGAGCTCGAAAAATTTCCAAATGTTGTTCAGAAAAATTTTCGGGACTAAAAATTTAACAGTTTCTGTACAATTTTTGCGATTTGTTTTCACAATCGCAAAAACAAACTTTGTGCCAAATTTCGTGATCTCAACGGAATCGGGTAGCGGTCGGAAATGGGTTAACAAAACGTATTTTATTCGTGCACAGTCCTCAAATTACTTCTGCGTTGATCCTAGCTTTGCAATTTAAAAATTTATCAAAACCATTAAAACAAAATATCTTCAAGTTAAAAATTTTGGGTATAGCTTGTGAGCAGATCTTTGCCCAGGCTCTTATAAATTTACCTTACATGGTTTTTGCGTTAAGATTTCTTTCTGATTTCTGAAACTTAATTAGAAATTTCTCAAATATAATAAGAAACTTTAAATATATAACTAGAAATGGTGTAAACAAAAGGAGGCCAAAAATATGGCAACAGTAATTTATTTCGAGATAAATATCTTCTAAACCAAAAAAGATTATCTTATTGCATATTAAAGACAAGGTGTTCATAACCATACATACATATATAGCATTTCACATCAAGAGTTCAAAGATAAAAATTGGATAAACAAAATTAAAATTTGTTTACAAAAAATATTTCAATAGGATTATAAAATTTAGGATTCTTTACTCGGAAAAATTGAGATTTGAGTAACATTTGCGGTAGTTAGTATTTGTAGCGAATTTCATGGAAATCAGAGATATCAAATCCGATAATGTTTTTTTTTCTTGCCGTTTTGGTATGAAATCAATCACTTATACTCGAGATGACCAACTTTGGAGAGTCACTCGTTATACCCCTATTCTGTTCTCCTCTAAGTCAAGTTAAAGGCTCTTCAGCTTTAACTATCTAAAANNTTTTCTGAAGTTTTTTTTTTGTAAATAATTATGAAAAACGTTGCCACATAAAGAAAAGGATAAAGTACATTATGTGAATTATTGGATAAGAATCTATAATTTGAATTAATAACAAAAATTTTATATTTAAATGAAAATAACTATACAATTTTTATATGTTAAAGCTTATTTTATTTTTAATAGTGGAAATATTATAATAACTAAATAACAGGAAAGTTTTAAATTTTTATAAAATTTTATTTAAACAGAAGATATAAACATAAGATAAACGTTATTTTGTTTATTCGCCATGACGTCTGTCCATTTAAGAGCGATGCCTAGGGAATATCCTTCAATAACCTTAATCTCTATATATTTTTATACAAAATATTGATACAAAATATTGATATCCAAATTTTCTTCACTACTAAATATCTATGTTGGGTTTAAACAATTCTTTTGGGAAGCTGAAAATTGCAAACTAATGTTAAGAAATATTCATATGTCAAAACCATCGATTTGTTACCTTTTATTGGATAAAAAAGCATTTTTATTTTATTTGCACACTTCCCTCAACAATGTCATCCCTCCCAAAATGTAGTGAACATACAAGTGGAATCTGAATTGTTAGGCAATTCAATACAATTTACATTTTATTGTTTTGCAATAAACTCTGTGGACAAAAAGTCACCAATTAACAAAAATATATGAA
>MINK01192035.1:5094-25599 GCA_001735545.1 Phormia regina | reverse complement strand
CATAATTTGACATGGCAATCCAAACTGTTATAACTGAGTTAATACATGGACTCATGAAAAACAAGTAATAATTCAGCTTTTGAAACAAGTGATTCAACCTTTAATACTGTCGGTGCTTCAAAATTTGAAATAGATTTTGAAATTGATGGGCAAATATGCATACAATCGGTAACGGAGAAAACCATACACTTTATATTTGATGAAATTTATTATATTTTTTAAGAAATTTAAATTGTAGAATATTTTAAAGTAGTATAGAATATTTTTAGCTTGACAAATTGTATTTTAGCTTGAAACTTGTTAAGATCTAAAAAATCTTGACAATCAAGCTCATTCAAGACCGCCTGGCAAACCTAAGGATCTCCCTTCCAAAGTCATCTACTTCCAAAAATGTTCAATTCAGTGTTGGGCATTACTAAATTTTTAATTTAACAATATACCCTTAAATGACGATTATAGCAAATACCAGATATATCGGAAACTAAAATAGAGCATAACAAATTTTATTGATTTATCTTAAAAGGATCGGATAGTGGTTTGAAGTGGATTAAAACAAATATAAAAACTTAGTTTTCTTTTAAATGTTAAACATGAATATAAAGGTCTTTAAAAAAAATAATCAATATAGGAAATATCTCACGTGAAAATCAAGTGATTTAAACCGCCAAGTTTATATTATATTCTCTAAAGTAAAAAATCGTTTCAATACCCAAATATGTTGTATTTTATGACATTAGTTTTCTTGTAAACTGATTATTTTAAATAAAAATAGTTCCACATTTAGGATAATCTTAATTTTTTTGCTTGTACGTATGTATATACTGATAATTAATGCCTGTATTCTCTATCTCGATTTTACGTTCCGACTGTAAACGAAAATCTGTCACAAATGGTATTCTCTACCTTAAAATATTTTTTGTCATCTTAGTTACGTGGTCTATGTCTATGATTTACGTAGCTTTCAAATTTTGAGAAGAAAAGTGGATATAAAAATGTTGGCATTCGGTTGGGCCAGCGTATTTACTAATTACCGAATACAATTTATATCCTATATTGGAATCTTCTGAATATTGGTTAACTCTTAGATCATTATAATATGGAGATTTATTACATGTATTGCAAAGTTTGCGGAATGCCACTTTGTTTGAAGATTTACAATGATTCATTGACGGACATAACGTCGACAAGTTAATGATTGCTTTTTTATTTTCAGGATCAACAAGTTTTTCAGGGTTATTTTTTTTTAATAAACTCACAAGATTATTTACAGAACTGGATGGTTTCACTCTTTTATATATTTTTGATAGATAGTGTATTCCAATATGTGTATGTTTACCGAGCTTCCCACTCAAACACAAGTATTTTATATATGAATGTTATAATTATAATTACTCTAAAAGTTTTATCGATCCATAACTGACACAATAATATTAAATCTCTACTTCAATTTAGTATAAAGTTCCCAAAATTCATAGACATAACAAGTTTAATATTAGTAGAGAGCTCAGTATTACTATTAGAAAAGGTCAACAATTCGAGAAAGTTGAGAAGATCATTTCATTCTAAAATATTAGTTTTTATTAAAACAAAATTATATTTATATTTCTGTAAAAAAATCACTGTTTTTTGCTTTCCTTACCAAAATCGGTGCTGAAAATCATAGTTTATATGCTGTGGCCAATTTAAATCTGAATAGATAATCGATTTAATCAGAATACACAAATTTTGAGGCCAAATATACGTAGGTAAATTGTCATTATCGGCAGACAAAAACCCAAGACAGTCGCGAAGGGACATAGAGAATATGAAAATAAAAACTCAATAGCATTTTAGTCGGAAATGACAAAATTCAACTTTCAGAATTGGGGCATAAAACTAAAATATTTACAATATACTTTTGACGTAGAAATTTTGAAAAAGGTTAATAGCTTTACAAGAGACCGACCACTTGTACTGGATGGACAATGTATCAGTTTTTATATTCTTTCACGTGTCATACAAATAATATAGAATTTTATTAAACTTTGGCGCTAAAATTCGAATGTAAAATTTTTTTCTTTCATATTTTTTGTAAACAACTATTTTTTTAATGACGCAGGCGGCCATCGCTGTAGGCCGCGTACATTGACCCTCTACCATGGTATATATTTTATATATATATTTAATTTTTTTTTTATTTTATTCGAATGTTTTTTAAGTTAAAGAACTTTTTTACATTTTTAATAAAAAGCTAGTTTTTTTAGCGGGAAACTAAATACATTTTAGACAATTTAATATTCATTAAATTAATATTAAAATAATTACTTGCACCACTACATTGAACGAAGTTAAATAAAAAGAAATTTTAATGAAAATATTAAAAAATAATTCAAAAACTATTTTTTCATACATTTTCTTTTTCGACTCAATTTTGTTCCACATAATGAAATAGTTAAAAGATCAGCAAGATCAGCATATAAATGTGTAATTAATTTATTATTGTCTTAATATTAATCCTGAAATGCTACTACGTTTTATTTCGAAAATGCTAAATTTTCCAAAATCAAACTTTTTGAATTAATTAATTAAGATATAAATGAAATAAAATACAAATACTGTAAAAAACGAGATCACCCCCTCCAAAAATGTCGTTGATTCGACGATATGTACCCTTGTAGGGTACACTTTTTATATTTACTTTAATACTGTATATAGTTCCTGGCATTAAAACTAATTTCTACAATATTTTTTTTTACTTTTAGAATAATGAAAAATAGAACACCATTTAAATTAAAAAATGTTATGAGCGTTTATAATGTATTTCAAGTTGCCTCCTGTCTATATCTGATAAATGGAGTAAGTATTCTAAATTAAATTCTATATAATTTCTTAAAGTTAATCAATAAAATTTTTATAGATATGGAAATTATCATCATGGGATTTATTTGATTTCTCTAAATGTGAATATTATTTACCTGAAACGCCGGGACGTGCTGCATTTGATGAATTAACATATTTTACATTTTGGTTAAAAATAATAGAATTAATCGACACCGTTATATTTGTTTTGAGAAAAAAACAAAATCAAATAACATATTTACATGTATTTCATCACTCGTCGACCATAACCTTAGTTTATTTACTATTAAAATATTATAGAGGTAATTTGATACTTTTCTTTTTTTTTGTAGAATATAATTTCAATTGTAATCTTTTTCTTATTTTTTTTTTTTTTACAGGAAATGGCACTTTATTTCCCATTTTTTTGAACAGTTGGGTTCATGTTATTATGTATTCATATTACTTTTTTGCCAATATTTACAGTGCTGAGGTTATGAAGAAATTTATTTTGATTAAAAAATCCATTACCGTCATACAAATGATACAGTTCTGTTTGATTTTATCACAAGCTGCCTCAATGTGGACAAATTGTAAAATTCCTTTAGTTATAAGAATTTATTATTGTTTTGTTGTTTGTGTTATATTTTATGGTTTTTATGATTTTTATAAAAAGGCCTATACAAATACGTCGACTACAAAATTGAACAAAAAGGCCAAATAATTTTTTTTGATAAAAGTAAATTTTACTTTTCTACTTTTTGTGTGCTTAGAATTAAGTTAAATAAATAAATTGATGATTATTTTTCTTTTAAAATAATACACATATTTGAACCTTTTGTTCTATATAATAGGAAAGTAAACAAATCACAATATATTAATAGATAAAAGTAATAAAACAAATAATCATATTGAGTCATTTTATACAGTAGTTAAGAGTTAATATTAAACTACAAGTTTTTTTATTTTGATTACAAAATAAAAAAGCATTTTTGTTAGGTATATAAAGTCGTGGACGTTCAAATCAGACACTTTTGCTTTTTTTATAAAACTGCATATTATTGCCAAACTAAAATAAATATTTTATTATAGATTTTAGTTTGAATGTTTATTTGAGGAAAATATAACAAATAGCTTCATATTATTTAAAAAAATATATATTTATGTTAATCATTAATGTACCCTATAGAGCAAAAATGAACACTTTTTTTAATTTAATTTTTTGGGGACCTCCATAATGACAGATTCGAAATATAATATAAATAATAGAATATATTCTTTAGGGTATAATTTAAAAAATTTGGCTAGCATATAAAATAACGAAAGCTAAAAATTTGAATGTATGCACTTTTGCATCACTTACAATTCTTTATTAAAAACCAAGGTTGGAAACCGATACCGTTATAAATACTGTTTACATTTGTTTACCGTAACTGATACCGTTACCGAAATTATCAACTATTTATTGTATGAAATTAAAGATAGGTTCTTAGTCTTTATAGAACCAAATGACAGACAGCAATGTTATTTGTTTCTATTAAGATTCTCTCATGGGCTATCTTTGGAGAATATATTCCAGGATTTCCCGGGAAATTTGCGATTTGTCAAGTACCGATTTTCGGTAATTTTTTCCGTTGTTCCCGAAAATTTTTAAAACTGTGAAATAAAAGAAAACTGTATGAATTTTAACAAAAGAATATATTTTCGAATTTTTAACAAATAAGTATAAAGGTCTAAGTCCAGCTGGGAACTATTCATATAAAGAATGAAACATGTCAGCATTAAGAAGCCATTGAAACCATCTTGTAAGAATAATATGATATATAAATTTGTCATTTTTAACTGAATTTTCATGAATTATTTTTCAAAGATATTTTCGAAAAGCTTTTTAATTTAATTTTCTGATTCAAATACAATATTTTTGATGCGTTTGTATTTTTTACATCACATACTATTTTTTGGATCTGAAAAGTCATTAGAGTAACATTCCTTTTTAACCCTCCGTCATGCACATGTTCCGATAGTCACGTACGTAGCGCATGTATCTGGGCAGATACACTATATATTTGAGTACATTTATATGAAAAATATGCTATTTTAGTGATAATATTACAGTATTATATTGTTATGAAGCCAGGCAGATATATATTTTCTATTTTTTAGTTCTTAGTAAACCACCTACCCGTGCAAATACAAATGTAATGAGAAATAAAACAAGAAAACATTTTATTTTTGGGTTTCAATAAAATAGTTGCTATAAAGTTCATTTCAATAAAATTTAGTAGTTATAAAGTAATGATGTGAATGTTGTTCATTCGGTTTTCAATATTTGGAAGAACCAAGCGGAGTGAAAAAAATAAAAAATACCAATAAAGTACAATACTCTTCCTACAAAATGTATGTATCTGGCCAGATACATGCGCTACGTATACGATGTGAAGATGAAAAAATCCACATAAATTTTGTTTGTTGTTTTTATTTTTTAATGTGTTTTTTTCATAAAACGATACCTAACAATATTTGTAGAGGGTATCTGGAGACTCAAACCCCTAGCCAAATTAGAAATATATTTAAATCACAGTTAAATTCGTAAAATATCTGGCCAGATACATGTGCATGATGGAGGGTTAAATCGGTTAAAGGAATGATTTATATCTTATTCGATTCTCAGATAATTAAAATAATTAATCTGTTCTCATTACCCCACAAAATCGAAAAGTCTGAGAAAATATTCTCCTGAGCGACTTCAGAATTTGAATTATATTAGAAAGCTATAGTATAAAAAGTATTACAAAATGATTTGTTGCTTGTTGTCATAGAATATGTTGTTTTAAAAGTCCTATGAGGTTCTCGAACATAAAATATTCATATTTCTAAAAATTTTTTAAAAATAAATTTTTAAGGTTTTTTCAAGTTTAAAAAAATAAGTATTTATGGTATTTTAGTTTCGGTACTACCGGTACCGAAACTAAAATCCGTTGCCAATATAATTTAAAATATCTTTATCGATAGCAATACCGATATTGTAATTCGTTTCGGTTTCCAACCTTGTTAAAAACCAAGTCTACATCTGTTATTTAAATTTGCGAATGAAATTGGGATGCAAGTAAAAATAGATCTATATTTTAAAATTGACAACTAATAATGTCAAATTTACTAAGAAATTCATTAAAAAAAATCTAAAATTTAAAAACATTTAGCCACTCATCCTGGGACTACCTAGGCAAAGGCTACGTATTTTCGTATCTGTCGTCACAGGACATTGGATTGCTGGTGCGCATGCTAGGAGATTAGGGCTCCCTTTCAACGAGTTGCGATGATGTAGAAAAACTCGGGAGTCCGTTTATGCATGTATTATCGGATCTCTCTGACATTGACATCAGGAAGATCAATGGGACCAAATTGGACCCAAATGTGCTGTCCTGAATTACCCAGACAGTTGCCCATTAAACCGAACCTAACCTAGCCATTCATTTTAATTTTTCCAAATTCCTTCGTACTTTTCGCTAAAATTTTACGAGTATAATAAATGAAACTCTAACAACCTTTAGACTACGCTTAAACTATAATTTTGGAAGTTCATTTTCACTTTTAAAATGACAATAAAAAACCATTTATAATTAATTTTATTGTACTATTGAGTTACAAATCTTCAAAAAGACAACTACTTTAAAACACTTCAATTTATTTTTGAGTTGATTTCTATTAATTAAGTACTCTAAACAGTTCAAATAATATCGTTGTTGAGAAAAATTGCTAAATAATTTTGCAAGATTTTATTAAGAAAAATAAAGAATTTGAAGTCTTCTACATTAAGGTAATATCTCGTGTTAAGAAGAGTACACTGTTCTGAATTTCAATTACACAAATCTCATCTCAGTAAGAGTAAAAAATTAATATAATTATAAAAAATTGTAAGACAAAATACACTATCTTTTACTTTTTATAACAATATATAAAAGTCTACCTTTTTAAGGTTTTATTTTCAAACAAAAAAAACATTTCAATAACTAATCTAATAAAAAAATATAAACTTATAAAAAGAAAGAGAATGGATTTTTTAAAACCTTTACGTTAAAAAATTTAAGGCCATGATTAGCTTACCAATGACTAATTTTTGATTTTTTTCATATGAAATATTTTTCTGTTTACTCAGTAATTATTAAAAAATAAATGCATTTTTAAAAGTTTAGTGTATATTTATAAATCCACAAAAGTTTGCCCCCTGATATATGTTATCAAATAATTCACAAATCTAAAAACAACTTAACAGGTCTTAGATTTTCTCAATTTGATAACAAATCATTGCTTTATAGATATTTGAAAGCAATACCAATACAAAAATACTTAAAATTAATAGGATTCATTTGCTTATTGCAATCATATTATCATGTTTCAAAAGGATCTATAATTCCTTAACGTATCCTTCATAAATATCATTAAAGATATAATATTATCATGAATCAGTATTACGTTATAATGATAACAAATGATATAGTCTTATTGTTTTGTAGATATAAAATTATGAATCCATTTTACTTTATAATGTTAACAAATAATATTGTCGGACTGAAACGACTACAAAGTTTTTAGTGGCTTGGCATTGTCCTAACTTCACAAATATGCATTTTAATATTATTATTTTTTCTAGAAAATCTTTAAATATAACTACTACATTCATATAAACAAATGTATATATTTATAAAACAAATAAAATGATTATCGCTTACAAACACGTTATCTATTTGACTTAATAAATGGAATTTCAACCGTTCATCATTTGTCTTTGATAGTGGGTATAAAACAATAAAGGAAACGCAAATAAAAAAATATGATAAATTTAAAAATATAAAGATTATAAAAAACATACCGTATAGTATGATAATAACCCAGCATTTTCATCTAAAACAAAGAAACGATATTGCCAGCCCTTCATTACATTTGTCCATTTACTTAAAGTGCCTTCCATGGTACCGGAACCAATGGAAACGGTAGTTGCTGTAGAGGAGATAGAGGTGGCCATCACTTGTAGTATTCTTCTTTTATTCCTTTCAAATTATAAATAACAATCACAAGCACTGGTAAAAGTTGCTACAAATAGTAGCCTAGACACACGAATTATATTTATGATTTGCTTTTTTAAACAATATTTTTTTGTTTTACAATTATTTTAAGAAATATAATAGAATTTTTGCTATCTATTGCAATACCCTCTGCTGCTGTATGTGACGCAATTGTAATTAATTTTTATGATGACTTTTTTCCTTTCTGTTTTTTTCTACTTTGTTTTCTTGATTCATTAGCAAATATATATTGATTCCGATAAAAATACTTTAATTATGTTAATGTTAGTTAATTAATTGATTTTTCTTTTATGTTATCGAGATTTTTCATTTATTTATCTATAAAAATACACATATTTAGTCATTTCTTTTTTTTTTATCGGGGGAAACAATTTGGATGAACTGACTCTGTCTTGTGGGAAAATAAAAAAGTTTATTGTACTTATTTGTTTTTATTTATTCATTTCCTCTTTATATTTTAGTGTAGGATTGAGAAAATTGTCTTCTTTTTTTACGTTAAATAATTTATAATTTAATTTAGTAGTAATTTAATATAATTAAAATAATAAAAAACAAATTTTCCGAACACCGAACAAAAAAATTCATTTAATGCAACTTTGACAGATGACAGTATGACAAATTTGAAGGCTTATAGTGTTGCCATATTGAGGAGTGAATGTAGAAGTTGCGCAGCGATACCATATTGTTGTTTTTAGATGTTAATTTTGTGACAAAATAAAAACAGTGGGTAATGTATAGGAAATGATAAGCAAAATGAAATTTATCAATATGAATTTAGTCTATTATCTATTTTATTATTTAATTAATTGCTTTAATATATTTGGTGAGAAGATTAATTCTTAATTTAAAAAAAAGAACATTTTTTAAATAAGAAAAGAAAAATATATGTATATTATTATTTTTTTAGGTATTTTCACACAAACATTTATAAGTTAAGCCTTTGTAAATCTTAAAAACAGAGCAACAAAATATATGCAACACAGTATTTTTCCCTTATTTTCATAATTATACAATCGATATTTTTAATAAAAAATATTCTGCATTAGTATTATTTTTCACTTAATACAAATATAGGTCCATAACTGGCCACAATTCAGAATAATGTCTTAATAATCCGGATATTTCAGATTGGGGTCTGCAATCAATTTTCGGAGTTATCGATTTAATATTGTATTTTAAATCCTCTGTGGTTCATACAAATATTTTAAAGTTACATTTAAATCTTTAACTATTTTTTTTAGCAAGATCATATTTCATAAGTAATACGAAAAAATAAATAATTTTTTATAAGCATTTTTACAAACTATAAGTTATGTAAACTTCTGCTCAAAATTAAAATTATATAAAAACCTACTGAGATATTAAAATCAAAACTATTATATTTTTTGTTCGGTTTATATGTTATGATTTCCTAGAAGAATTTAAAAAGTCTTTAGTTCAAAATTTCTGATAGTGGTCCATATTTATGAAATAACTTTAATATTTATTAAGTATAATTAAAAACTTCAAATTTGTTCACACACTTTCCAAAAAATTTTACATTTATTATTGATACACCAAAAATTTAGCTTACATTACTAATATGTATGTATGTAATCAAATATAGAATACTTTTTATAAATCGTATAAAAAATTAAAAATAAAAAGATTCATATTTATAAGAAAATCTCAAATAAACTAGAATAGATTTCAAATTAATATTTGGCTTATGGTTAAAACTTAAAACTATAAAAACAATTAATTAACTAATACAATAAAAACTGTTTATTTAAAATGATTCTAAGGGCTCAGTAACTGTTGTACTACTAAAGTAATCGGATAAAAAACAACGATAAATTATATAAAGAAAACCGAATAACCACATGCCTTTGAAGATCTTATCAACACACCACATGCTGAAATAATAAGAAAAAGGATTAAATTATAATAATTTGTATTATTATTATTTTTTTTAATAAATTATTTAAATATTTACATTTTCATATGTCTTCTGGCGGCTGGTATGGTATCATCAGGTTCTTTAAGTATCAAACGTCTGGCACATAAAACACAATTTGTAAAGTATTCCACCAAATCGACATCAATCTTTTCGATGACATACGTTAAACGTTCCTTTTTATTCATTAGCTGTCGCAGTTTTATCGCTTCCGTATTATCAAAGTTCCATACATTGTTAGCATAGTACTCGAATACTTCGAAACCTTTGGAAATACGATCTTGGACTCTCATAAGACTAAGGGATATAATTAAATAAAGAATTATTTCATTTACTTTGAAGAGAATTAATTAGTAACTTACACTGGTGGATAACCGAATATTCGTAGTAATATATCTGCAAATATAGCTGGTATCCAATGGAACAATAGCATACAAATCCAGTGAATAACATAATTTGATTTCATAGATCCTCCAGGATACCAAGCAACACCATTAAGTGGTACACGATTTTCTATCACCCAACGTCCTAGTTCAATGATTTCAGCCCATGAAACTTTGATGTCATTCGAACTGGTCATATGGGCTACACGATTTGTTTCCTCTGAACCACGTGTTAAGAAACGCCAACTAGCCACCAGAATGGCATTAACAGCCACATCCACTGGCAAGAAATCACCAAAACCCGATGAATTACAATACATAGTACGAATTACACCTTTACCGGCACCAATCAATAGACCAGTAGGACCATTAATATTATCAGTCCAACCTGGTATCGGTTCACGCCATATGGGTATAACAATTGAGGGTCTTAAAATCACGGCCGGTAATTCATCAAATTTCTCTACAACTAAGGCTTCAGCCAAAGACTTAGTGTAGGCATATGTATTAGGTATATCACCCAAAACTTTTTTCTCAATCAGAGCAACTTCTTCATCTGACAACCATTCACAGGCGTTCATTACATGATGGGGATTTGCTGGTGGATCGTAGGGTTTCTCATATAAAGTCTTGACATGTAAATGACAATAGGCAGTGGAGACATAGGCAAAGAATGATAAATTCTTAAGTTTAGCCGCCACTTCTAACATGTATTTTGTACCGCGTGTATTCATAAAGACAGCGCGTCGTAAAGGTTCATCAAATCTAAAAGATTATGAAATATATGATTGTTAATATTTTATAAAGATTAGAAAAATTTCGATAACTTACCTTACTGTAGCGGCACAGTGATAAACTATTGAAACATCTTTGGATAGAATGGCTAAATCTTCTTCCGATATTCCCAAACCAGGCAACATAACATCACCATATATAGCTTGAACTTTACTAAGAATTACATCTTCACCTCTTTGTTCTTTGACCATGTCGAAGAGCTGAAAAGAAAGTACGGAAAATGTTAACTTTAATATATTTGAAAGGGTGAAACTTTTATAATTTTGGGTATACAAAAAGAATTAAGCAAACCATGTTTATATATGTGAGTTGTGGTATATTAGTAGTATTTTTTACCGCTTATAACTTCTTAAATACTAAACGGATTTTAATAAATTCTATATTCTGCACAATTATGAGAAAACTTTAGATCTTCAATAGTGATATATTTTATTATTAAAATAGGTTGTTTAGCGTGGCCTTAAAAGGGATTACGAAAAATTATATTTGCCGATTAATTATATAGATACTATTCGAAAGCCTTTTTGTTAAATATAATAACAGATTTAATCTACAATATTCTGAGATATTCAAAACAAAGTTTATTTTATTCTTAAAATAGTTTTAAAAAGTAAGCTTTTTGTTTCATTAGTATTGCGTTTAAATTCCGCCTGACTTTAACGCCCTCTAGAAGCCAGCAACATAAGTTTTTCCCAAAAAATATTTTTAAATTTATATAATCTAGATTATTAGCTTTCAAAAACATATTATTTAACTTTAATGTAAAAATATTTGTTATTCTGATTTTTGTCTATGGAACGAAGCACGCGTGCGACTGCCTCTATCAATAAAGATACAGAATATACATACAGTGTTTGACAATGACAATGGAAACTTTTCTTATTTTTTTAAACTAAATGGAACAAAATTAAAAAAATTGATTTAGATAAAATGTTTTAAATTTTTTGGAGTACAATAATTTGTATAAACTATTATTTATTTACTTAGTTTAAGAACATAAATTATTATTCTAAATATAAATACAAAAAAAAAAAAAAAAAATAAAATTATTCATAAAATATTTGTCAGTACCGATACAATGGAAACTTTAGGTATTAATCTTAACTAATAAATGGTCTGAAGTTTTTGAATAAAGTCAGTATTTTTGGTTAGGTATCCTTTAATTTTTTAAGTACTGCTTCACTGAGACTACATATAGAACCATTTAAAGAGTCATTAGTGAGGGTATTCCAATTAATCGGGGTTCAGATTAATCGGTTTATGTTGACAATAATTTTCGAGGTATTAAAGTTTGTCGGTTAAATAACCGATTAATGTCAAATTATTCGATTAACCGAATTCTTTTACTAATACATATTAGGTATATAAATAAGATTATTTATACAATTTTACTTATTGAAATGGTTATTTAGAGACTTAATGTAGATATAGGGTTTATCTTAATAGATCTATCACCCATTTGTTTCAGAAAATTGGTCTTTAGGTATAATACTATATATGTTATTCAAATTCAAGTTTAATAAATCAGTATTTTCAATATAATTTGTCTTATTTTCTGCTATAAATAAGTATATATATAAGTATAAGTAAATATACAAATTTACAAAATTTTAATCTTTCAATGTCGCATTTTGTTAAATAAAATGTCTCGGCAAAAAATAGTGTCGGATGAGTCCAATAAATGTTCCTCTTTTAATACCTATTTAGGGAGAAGAAAGTCAGGAATGGTGATATTATGTTTTATTGGCACTTTTATTGAGCACAAGACATTAAGTGTATAATACTTTGGAAGTAAAACTCTAGTGTATTTATTTTTTCTGGAAATGTCTATTATCCAATTTAGAAATGATGTCGATATAAATTTGAATTTTAAATAAAAAATGTATTTATTTATAACAGCAAAAGAATAAATTTCGGTTAATCGGTTGTTCGACACAAATTTTTCTGTTTATACGTTATTCGAAAATAGGCAGTTTTCAATTATTCGAACTGTTAATCGACCAAAATTAACCGGATAACCGAATGGCGGTTAATAGACTGGATCTCCTACTATATAGTCAGCAGCATTAATTTTTCCCTGAATCCAAACTATTGGACCAACTCCAGAGGCCGAAAAACATCCCCAGGGCATTGGATCAAATTCAGCATTTGCATTACGACCTACAAATGATTTTACATCATATCCAAATAATTTGGCTTTTGTTTCGTCTGACCTCAGAACGTTGCTACAGTTTTTACCGCACAGGTATCGCCTGCAAATTCCAATCTTTTTGTATATTTTTCTTGCTCAACGGTGGACTGTGTTCCACTTACCCGACTTCCTGCAGCTTATTTCTTATTGTTCGACTTGTCACCGAAGCACACAATTCATTTTTAAGGTCGAAGTAAAAGTCGATCAAAACGTTCTAACGTTTTACGTTTTCTACCTCTAGTTTCGTGACTTTTTTCGAATGAATTAATGATATTGAAAATTTTAGTTTTGGAACACTTTAGTATCTGTGCAATTTTTCTAATTGATAAACGAATTTAATTTAAGAATAATAATTATTTTCAGATTCAGTACAATTAATACGACGACCCATTTTCAAATTTATTTACCGAAAACATAAATCATAAACACGAAACCAATATGATTTAATTGATAATTAGAAATATTGTCTAATGGTACTTTTTTGTAGTGCGTCCCTATTATTTTTTCCAATTAAAATTACAAATTCACTGATTTTCACTGTTGGCATCGGTTTGCGAAAGTAAGGGTCGTTCCTATTATTTTTTCCAACACTGTATGTAGCAAATTACAGAATATTTAAAAAAAAAAAAAAACTTTTATCTCATATACTCCCGACTTATTCCCGAAAAACTAAAGAAGATCAAGGCAAAAAATTAAAACTCAAGCTTAAATATGTTTTTAACTGTAAGAGTTAACTTAGGTGAATAAGCTTCTTTATCTTGCCAAACACTTTCCAGAAATATAAAACTCTTTAAAATTAGACTTTATTTGTAAAACGTTACGATATTTTGAAACTTTTCGAGGTAGTCAACTTTGGCACACTGTAGCTTATCATGTAATATCACAGGGTGACTACGAGATAATATTTCTAAAAGCTTAGGTCCTCCTCTACAACTCTTCCATACACTGCTATTTAAAACGACCAATAGTTTAGGAGATTCACATTTATTACCAACAAAATTTGTGTTTAACCCCACTGTGCAATGTTAAATGATAAATAATATTCTACAATCTTAACACTTTAACATTTTATTTACTCTAATTTATTTATTTATGTTTTATTTTTTCATAATATCTATTAAAATTTTCCTAGAAAAAGCAATTTATTATTGAACTAATTTGATAGAGATAAAGCTTGAAGAAATACTAAACCCTCACATTATTTTTCTCCCCACATAAATTTCTTAACAATAAATTGTTTTTTTTTCACTTTATTTATTATCAGTCTATAATTATCTAATAACTTTTTTTCATATGATTGCATCTAAAGATATTTGTAGGCAAATAATACCAAGAAAATTATAATCCTGTCAAGGACAATGTCATGTCATCATACCAAAGTATATTTAAATATCTTTTGCATGACTATTTAAATATTTTTCTCAACATTTTGTTGTTATATCTTTTCTTTTAAATACATATAAGTATTTGCTTTGTTTTTTTTTTCCTTTTCTTTTTTTGGTTTCTACTTGGCAACATTGATGTTGAACTTTGGTAACATTCCTCAAATAAAAGGATATGCAACAATACTCTCAACCATCACATACAACTAAAAATATTTGCATCAGTTAATACAACGAATATATAGTATGAATGATGATATAATAGGTGGCAAAGTGTGATACAGGGAACAAGAAAAAAAAAAAAGAACACCTAACGCCATACTAATTTAAAACAAAAGCAGAAATTGCGTTTTAACAAATAGTTTTGTGTTGAGCACAACAAAAAAAAAAGGCAAAAAATATATCCTTTTTTAAATTTTATTATGGAGAATAATAAAAAATAAATATTTTTTTGTAGAGGGAATAAGTTATTTAAGAGTAAGATACGGCCACAATTCTCTCTGATTACACTGTGAAACAGTAACGAATTTTTTTTTGGGAATAAATCCTTAATATAATAAATAAATATGTGGGAAGTAAATATTTAAAAGAAATCTCATTAACCTTTTTTTTTCTAGCTCAACGAATAAATCATTATCTAACGTTTTTTCCATTTATTACACTTTCCTTCCNNAAAAAGTAGTGTGCGTTTATAGGAATATGCTCCAGTGTATAACCATGTATCTATCTATCTACAGCATTATTATACCATTTATTTTCATATAATAACTATTATCTGTTTTACTTACTATACTTTTCTAACATTTATTAGTTATATAAATAATAATATGATTTAGATACATTGGCAAACAAAATAAAAATGCTTGCAAAGTAATATAAGTAATTATTTTAAATTAATTAAATCATTATATTTAATACATTACATACCACATTGTTAAACATTTCCTTAATACGTTCAGCTGGCTCTTTGCCCTTCTTTGGACGTATGAGTAAATAGATTTTTTTCAAATCTCCACATGACCTTTACACCACAAATAATATAGAGGTAGAAATAAAAAAAAATAATAATAATTAAAATAAATTATGGGAGCATTTTGGTTAAAAGTCAAGTAAAATATTAAATAATTATTATGACTGCTGCATGTGTGAATAGCGTATTAATAAATAAAATTTGTTTATACCTTAGTAATTTTTCAACTAAAACTTTTCCCAAAAATCCAGTACCACCGGTTATAAATAGACAACGTCCTTCAAAACTTTTTGCTATACGATCTTCTTCATTTTCATCGACATCATCTATATGGACTAAAGGATCTTTTTCAAATTCAAATTTTGGTTTTGCCGTCATATTTAAGCGATGCTGATGTCAGCTATTGTGTTTTAATCTGCTGGCTATTTAGTTACTTATAAAGCTGGAAAATAGCAAAAACAAAAAGAATTAATAAGATACTAAATTATAAAGTAAAGATAATATATTTCCATAATTTATATTTATATAAATAAAGTTAACACAATAATTACCATAGACCCACCGGTAATTAGGCTTTAACATTTTTTTCCGTGTGTTAAAAGTTAATTCAATTGTAAGGTTTGTTTAGTAAAATTTAAATTATTTATAGTTTAAGCAATAAAATACTAAGTATAACAATCACTGTTAAATTAATTTGTACTATTTCAAAATTTAGTTCAACAATGAGTTCAAATTTTGAAAAAAAAAAACTTTTGTATAAATTTAGTTGTGTATTGCTAAAAACTATTTTACTTAGCATAAGATTATTATTTGTAATTGTTTATTTAATAGAAAACAACAAACAAACACAAAATTAAAGCGTTAATACATTTTGTAATCTATTTAATAAGTTAATAAATGTTGTTTTTACAGTTGAATGGACGTCATTTGATAATTGTTTTCTTTGAAACTACTTATATTAAATATATTACACAAATAGTATTTAATAATTGCTTAGAACTTTAAAAATATTTTTAATTGAGCCATAGAAAGCAGAGGCAAATTAATATAATGTGTTATATTTGTCGGGGTTCACACACAACAATTTTTCTTGCCGCAATTCTAACCAGGGCTGTCAGATCTGGCGATTTTTAACAAGGTGGCGATTTATTTGGCTTATTTTCAAAATTTTTATAAATAGGTACTCGCTTAGTAAAAACTATTACGTTTTGTTTACTATCCAACTTCTATTATTTAGTATTCAAAACGCGGTTCTTTCAAATGAGTTCCGTAAAATAATTATAATTTAATATTAATACATGTAAGAATCCCACATTGATATGAAAATTGAGAAAATTAATATTTATTTTCTTTCAAATAAATAATTAATTTTATTCAAACTTGCAAATTCGGACGTATTTTCAGAAATACCTGTACCAATTTAAAGACACAAAGAAGAGATTGTATTAAAAACCGCAGATCTAAGTCTGGGATAATTACCAACCCGATATTTACCCTGCCTGGCAATTCATGATGTTGGTTGGGCAAGAAATATTTACTGCGTTATGAACCCAGATCCAAACAAAAATAATATAATAAATATCTTCAATAAAAGTTTGACAATTTGTCTGTTTGTATTAAGTTTATATGGGCCACAATGAAAGAAACGTTCATTAAATAAATTAATTCTTCAACAGCCGTTTTCTCTTTGTTTTATTCAGTACAAACATTCATTGTACAATTTTAAGAATTACTCTGTTTAAATATTACAATAAATTTTTAAATTGTAGACCTACAAATTTAGGCTACGTATGTCGAAAAAAGTGTAATTGACATTAAATTTTTTTGTTTCAATTATCTATTAGCATGCTTGAAATTATCATTGATTGTTTGATACTTAAATCATATAAAGTTTTGACAGCACTAAACACTTTTAGTTGTTTATAGTTTTTCGTAGAAAAAATATATTAAATTTAGCTTTGGCGATTTGTGATTAACAATTTGGCGACAGAGACTCAAAAAAATCTGACAAACCTGATTCTAACTTTGTATACGAAAGGGAGAGAATGTAAAAGTTTAGCATTCTCTTTTCCTCTCTATCCTATAAACTCAGAATTGCGGCAAGTAAAATTGCTCTGTGTGTGAACCGGGGCTTTTATAGATTTTAATTTAAATGTTTTGTATAATAAAATATTTTTTTTTAACGATATCCGTGATTCCATGTCAAAACGGACAGCAAGCGGATTAGAAGCCTCGACCATTGGAAGTTATTTCAGACCCTTGTTTCTTTTCGTTTTGGAAATATGACGGTTTAAAAATCGAAAAAAATGTAAAGAATTTTGAAATGAAAACATACCCAGCAAAAACTTTGCTTTCAATTTTAAAAGCAAAAGCTTACTGTATACATTACATTGTAGCCTAATTCGCCATTCGCAACATTACATAAAATATATGTATGTACATAAATTTATTGAAGGTTCAACTCCCAATTGTGGCAAACGTTATTTTATTTCCCTTTATAAAAACCACTTTTTGCCACATAAAAATGTAAGNNATATTGTTTTCGGTTACAAGACACGTTATTTAGTAGGCGAAGTTTTTGCTGGGTATTTGACTTCTATTAACTTCTTAAATATGCAATGCATATTAAAGACAAAGATATTACCTTCATAACCATATATACATAGTTTTATACATTAAAAGTTCAAAGGTCAAAGTTGAAGATAAAAAAAATTAAAACTATTATATTTCAAAAACCGTTATTTTTTTAAATTCTTAAAAAAGTTTTATATATTGTTGACATAACTTTTCTCCATATGAATATAAAAAAAATCAAGTTGGAGCCTTATTTAGTTTAGGAGTTATGGACAAAAATAAAATCCAATAATTAATAATGTCTAAACTATAGAAAATTAAAAGTTAATTTTAGTGTAGTTTTAAAAACAAGGACATTACCTTAAATATAATATATAGTGAGTTACTTTAGATTGCAAATTCAAATGCTAAAATAATTATATAATATTAATATAATCAAAGACGATGTAACATAGCGTCTACACAAAAGATATTTATATCATAATATGTAACAGAGAATGTCAAATTCGCTCTCTGAGAGCATTATCCCACGTGTAGACTAAAATATCAATATTACAAGAAATATTATGAGACTGTTGTGATATGATTTCTCTACACAACTATCTTATAAGATTTACTGTCAAAAAAATACTTAAAGATATGTTTTTTTATATTATAAAATTTAATTAAATTAATGTTTATTCTTCATTTAAAACAACAATTTCATTAAAATTGTGCTAAAAATTTTTCGAATTTCTTCAATTAAAAGTACATTTTTACTCTATGACTGAGTGAAAGTAATGAAATCTTATAAGATTTATTAGAATACGTTTACGCCTTGTTTTGTCGATATATAATATAAACAAAATTGTTACTCCTCGAATTTGACCCCTCTGTTAGGTGCTTATCTCAAATATTCATGTCTACGTAGTAGACGAAGTTAAGAAAAAAGTGTATTGATGAATAAAACCCCTCATAATGTGTCCCTGTGTCTCAAATAATTCAAAAAAAAAAAAAAAAAAAAAAAAAAATGAGCCACGGCTTTTACAATGACAGGCTGACCATTTTAATGAAAAAAAAGGTAAATTATTGAAACAAGTTTAAGCTCCGACTAGAATATAGAGAATTTTGTTACAAAAAAGTGAGAGTGAAAGTGATTTTATAAAAATTTTATCTTTTGATAAAATTTCATTGCCCCAATAAAAAATGTATTAGTTCTACATGAATATAGCCTATCATTTTTCTACTTTAACGTTACGACCAATGATTTTTGTTTGAAATTGTCACTTCGAGAACTAGTTCTCCAGAAGTGTTAGCTAACCAGCTCCCATTCTATGGAACGGTTTTATAACTAGTTCCTCCAGCAGCGTTACGTACCGTCTATACTAGCCTTTTTCTTGTTCGCACATGAACAAAACGTCGGCAGAGAAATACCCACAATTTGTTCCATTTTGTTTTGAGTGGGCAGAACATTTGTCGAACAAACAATAACATGTTGGGATCCCATTATCGAAATGCATGTGCGCACAAAATTTTGTTCATTGCTCGAACATGAAAAAAAGCGTGTGTGGACGGCGCGTTAGGGAACGGTTTTAGAACCAATTTTTTTATTGTAACGAGTTATTTCCAAAAGGTTTCTTTTTTGGATTTTGTATATAAGTTTTTTTAAACTGTTTTAGGAAGTCTTTGCAAAACCTGTAATTTGTTCTCAGAAGTGATATAGAAGTCATTCAGTATTCGTTCTTAAGCACTAGATTCTACAACATTCCTTCTAATGAATTTAGAACCACAATTCGGTTCTGCTCCACTAGTGTCAAAATTGATTGTGAAACCACTTGTTCTGAGGATGTTATAAAAGAATCTGAAGTGGTTCCGATTTCACCACTTCTAGAACTAATAATTTGGAACATATTCTAAAATTTCTCCTGGGGCAATACATTTATTTGTTTAAATTTTATTTAGCTCCTAATATTATTTTTAAACTTAAGATAATTATAAATAAAAGACACAGGGTGACTACAAGATAATTTTTCTGAAAACTTAAGTCCTACTTTACAACTTTTCCATACATTACAATTCCAAACGATCTGTAGCTTAAGAGATAAAAATTTATTATAAAACGAAAGAAGAAGGTATAGTCGGTCAAGACCGACCATATTATACCTTACACCATTGCCTATGTGTACCAAAATTCGGGAAGGAGCCAATTATGTACTCATACTTGTATTAAGTGGAAAATAGAAACATACGCTTGCAGAATATTACGTCGATACTAAGATTCACATGTAATTATGCACTTTTTGGTGATTTTCCAAATTGGGTCTTATATGGGAGTTATGGTATATTATGGACCGATCTTGATGAAATTTGGCACATAGATTTATGCTTATATAA
>MINK01192033.1:0-15119 GCA_001735545.1 Phormia regina | reverse complement strand
TTTTGTACACATAGTTAGCGTGTCGATATAAACCTCCCATATAAAGAGAAACGTCAAAAAATTTGTTTATTCAAATANNTTAANGNCNAATNTAANCTCNANAANNAANAANNGNNNTGGNCCGCCCACTTTACCGCCCGTCTCCCNNNTANGCAAAATANTAGAAACANAGGGTGTCCATTNTAGCTTCATTTCATTGATTTCCTGATATCTCNTAANCAAAAGCATATACNATAANNAAATTTTGTACGGTTAGTTCGAGTGTCGATATAAACTTGGAAACATAAAATGGGCATGGTTCTCCTACTTTACCGCCCACCTCCCATATAAAGAGAAACGTAAAAAATTTGTTTACAAATAGCTCAAAGGCAAATGTAACCTCAAAAACAAAAAATGGNNATATGGGCAAAGTACCAGAAACACAGGGTGTCCATTGTAGCTCCATTTCAAAGTTTTTTACTGATATATTCTAGAAATAAGCATGTACGTCAACGAAATTTTGTACAGATAGTTCGAGGGTCAATATAAATTTGGAAACTAAAGATGGGCGTGGTCCACCCACTTTACCGCCAGTCTCCCGTTTATGCAAAATACTAGAAACACAGAGTGTCCATTGTTGCTTCAATATATAGTTTTCTGCTGATATCTCTTAAACAAAAGCATGTACGATAACGAAATTTTGTAAGGATAGTTCAAGTGTCGTTATAACCTCGGAAACCAAAAATGGGCGTGGCCTGCCCACTTTACCACCACTTCCCATATAGGGAAAACACAAAAACACAAGGTGTTTTTTGAAGCTTCATTTCATAGTTGATCTTTTAAACAAAAGCATTTACGATAACTAAATTTTGATAGATAAACTTTACACTTCGAAGCCAGAAACGGGCGTGGTCCGCCCATTTTACCACCCACCTCCCATATAATGCTAAATGTGAAGGAAATTTTGTACATATAATTCATGGTCCGATATAAACTTGGGTATGTTCCTCCCACTTTACCGCCCATATCCAGTATGGATTGAATATTAGAAAGACAGGGTGTCTGTTGTATCTTTATTTCATAGTTTTCTGTCGATATCTATCAAATAAAAGAATGTACGATAACGAAATTTTGTACGTATAGTTTGAAAGTCGATATTAACTTGGAAACCAAAAATAGGCTTGGTCCACCCACTTTACGGCCCACCTTCCGTATAATGTAAAATTTAAAAAACTTGATGGTGGGTATAATAGATTTGGCCGAGCCGAATATAACATTCGCGCTTGTTTATACTTATTTAGGTTATATACATTGTTATTGCTTTTATTTGCCAATGAGTAAAAATACAAATGTTTGACAAAGTCTTTAGAAAGCAAAGGGATATATAACAAAAGAAAATATTTGAATATACCCAGCAGAAAGCTAAAAAGTTGAATAAAGTGCATATTTTTATTTTTTTAGAAGTTCTTAATAATTACTTCTAAAAAAGTGAAACAAAAATAGAGGGAAAAACGTTAATAATTTTCAAGAAAATTAAAATTTTACAAATTATTTCATTAACTAGCTTCTGTATTCTATTTATAAAATTTTCTAAGAATTGTTTTCCTACCTGACCTTTCTGAAACTCTTTTGTGACGTAGAAAATTAAAATTTGATTGCCTCGTACATCTTTTTGCAATATTTAATCGTCCTACAAATGCTAACGGACTTACATGTTTAAATTTCTATTATGGATTTCCATACGTCTATTCTTAATATATATTTTTTTTTTTCATTTTTGGGGCTTTATTTAGCTTCCAAGCAAAGTATAAAACTAAAATTCAAATTATATAGTCGGTTTTGACCGTTTATATCTTTTGTTCTTTTTTATTATATTATTTGTGAATCTGTAGACAAGAAACTTCACACGACGTATGATTTATATAATTATATTAAATATTAAGTATACGCCTCAAGTATGAACGTGTGAATATTAGGGTAGGAAATACTCACATCGGTTTGATTTGCTCGGAACATAATTCTTATAAACGAATTAATGCTAATTTTTTAGAACTGATTTTATTTATTTATTTATTTATTATTATTATTATTATTATTATTATTATTATTATTATTATTATTATTATTCCTTGCAACTTTAATAAATTTAAAATTTTCCTTACCTTAAATACATTAAACTGTTTATTTAAATAAATTTTGCATGTAAATTGAAATAAAATACATTTAGTGTTAATAATGTACAACAATTTAAAACAGATGTTCTTATATACAATATTTTAATTACTATTGACTGAATTAGAAGAATACTTTCCTAAAAAAAACGCATTTCCTCTTATACAAATGCATTTTTTGTATCTGTCCAGAAGAAATTTAGTTTTTGTTGACATTTGCCATTAAGGTCAATTGACAATGACAACAATATATTACCAGCAATGGAAATAATACTAAAATAAAATCTTTTCTACAATACAATGCTTTTAAATAAAGTAATCATTCCTTCTCTTCTGTAGAAATTATAATGATATTGAATTTTCTTTAAAACATACTGACATTATGTATGCACATATTTCAATACATATTAATCTCTTTTACCAAAAAAAAACGTAAATATTATACTTTACCCACTTCTACAAAAAAAACAATAAACATAAAGTATAAAGTCAACTTGAACTAAACTTTGAAATATACAAACAAACATAAATGAATACCCAAAAAACCAAAAGTATCAAAATAGCAATAACTTAGAATTAAAATGATTCTATAATTATATTAAAGAAATACATATAAAAATTACCTGAATACTACCAACACAGAGCTATATACATAGTATTAAAGTCATAAACTTCACTGAGAAAAGTCCCATGAGAAAAATATTTTTCCATAACCAGGTTAAATTGATTACTTTTTTTTAATCACTGGTAGAAAACTGAAACCCAATTTTAAAAATTTTAAAATCTTGTTCCCACTTATAAAATAATTTTTCGCATAATTTGAGGGCTATTTCTCTATTGAAATCTTACAACAGACTTTTCTCTGTATACTCTACTACAAATCATATTACATATCTGATTCTGAAAATTTTAAATTTTCATATATATATTTACTAAATGGATAAATGATGGAAATGCTTCTCAAGTCGTCGTTAAACGAATGTAATATAAATAAAAATTGTATATTTAATTTAAATTTGTGTTATTACACGGTATTAAGTTTCAATACTTTATACAATATTTTTACATTTATATAAATGTATAAGAGAACCCTTCACACACAAATATTCAAATATAAACATAAGTTTAACTTATATAACTACAATAAGGCTGCTCACTTTCTACTGAAGTACGTAAATTATTTTCGAAGAGAAAGTGTGCAATAATTTATACTGTTTCCTAAGAATTTTTTTAAGCTGGACCGGGTTTCAAAAAGTATTTTTTTTAGTCTTTTGCGCAATTGTACATTTTTACCTAGAGGAAAATATTATATCGTTTAAAAGATAAAAATTGGAAAACTACATTTTTCGAAAGTTTCTTTTTTTAAAGGATTTTGCTCACGAACGGATACAAAGGGACCTAAAAAGTCGTCAAAAACAAGTGTAATTTTTGTAATAGTAATAAGAACTCTTTCTTTCAGTAAATGACCTTAATATATAAATTTATATTAATGGACAAACAATAAAATGCGAATTAAAAAAAAAAAAAAAATATTTTGTAAAAAGTCATTGATTTTTCTGAAATTTGTTGGGTGCATTTTGAAGTAGGACTCCTCATTTATTTTTGGCAGAAATGAACAGAGTTTAATTTTTATTAACTTTGAAATAAATTATCTGATTTTCAAAAAAGGGTCAATAGAAGGAACACATCCAAAATCAACGACATTATTTACTACAGCTATTTAACACAAATTTTTAAGCAAATTGTTATATACATGATGAAAAATATGATTCAGTATTTTACCATTGACCGTCAGTCTGTCTGACACACAGTTTCCCCTTTCAGAAATGAAATAGAAATACTTCTGGAATTTCCAAACTGCTGGTTCGATTTAAAAGAAATTTCAGACAGTGTTAGTAGAGGCGAGTTTAAATTTTGAGTTTGGACCTTATAACCATAACGAGGGTTGGACTCCTCAGGTGTTCAAAAAATTTAAAATGCAGATACTTTATATCTCAACCGATTTAAAAAAGAGTATAAATTCATTCCGCTAGTCGAGATCTATCGCTTTTAGTTTAAGTGATATTTGGCTTCAAACGTTAAAAATTTTATTTTTGGGCCTATTTTGGTAAAGTTTTTTTTTTTTTTTACTATAATGGCGCCAAATTTCATTCCATTTTTTTGAAAAATTTTTAGTACCAAATAGAAAAATTGTGTTTGCCAAAATCTTCACAGAATCAAAACTTATAAGCATCTAAATTTTAATTTTGAAAAAAAAATCGAATTTTTGCCTTTATGGCGAAAAAGGTCCTATATATTTTTGAGTAATAAAAAAATCTTAAATATATTGAAAGGATATTTCAATATAAAAGTCTTCAAAAAATTTTTGTTCGCGCATTGGACTTTGAACATAAATTCTGCAAAGTCAAATTCAGTTTTTTCGCGAGGCACATTCACATTTACATATGGAAAAGCTTGGATTACTGTGTGAACTTAATCCAAGCTTTAGTACAAAAATTTTATGGACTTTTTTCACATAAAACAATTTTTTATGTATAACACTTATAGGAGCTAAAATTATAAAATTACTATTATTATTACTATTATTATTATTATTATTATTATTATTATTATTATTATTATTATGGATTATCGATGAAATAATGGACTGAATATAATGAATTTAAGAATGTTTTGCGTTAAATTGGAAAAAAATTTCATTAAAATCTTCACAAAAATTCGTGAGATTTTAAATTGTAAGTTATAGTGGGTTAAATCACTCTTAATGTGTTCTGAAAACTTTAAAAATAATCATATTATGTTTTCAAGATCGTCAATATGCTGTTTATACGTCTTAATTTTAATAAATGACGATATATTACACTAAAATTTATTAATATTTAATAGAAAATATGTTAATTACTCCAGATAAATTATTATAAGTTCGGTTCACATTGACATAACATCTGGAAATTTATGAAATATATCAACAATACAATTACAAACATCTTGTGAAAAAAAAGAAAATAAACATACCATTTTCAGGATATCCAAAGATAAAGGATATTATTATTATTTTTTTTTTTAGAGGTAATATAAGTTCTTTTCATTAAGAAAATCAAATAATTCACTTAAAAGTTATTGAAGATTCAATTTTGTTAATTTCTGACAAAAAAGCCAGAGATCTCTCAATTTTGATGTTTATAAAATATGAGTCGCTTGAAATATGGTGCAGTATTATACGCCATTTAAAGCGCATGCAGGATTAGATTATGTAAATTATTTCATGAAAACCGGAAATGTCAAACATCCAAGCTGGGTTCAAATTTTATGGCATTACCCCATAAATGTATGATCATATGTATTTATATATTAATAATGTCCCAATATTGCTAAACAAATTTTCAAATATATGTTTGGAAATAAATATTTTATATATAGAACAGTAGAATAGAATACTTTTGTAAGTATACATGAATTTAAATGTTTCTTCTTAAGAAACTATGCGCTATGCTAGTTATTTATTTAATTGTGTAAACCATACAATTGTATTGTTTTTTTTTTTTTTTTTTTTTTTTTCATCCTAAACTTATTATATCGTTTGTCTAAAATAAAACAGAACCTAAATGGTTAGTCGTTTGAGAAATTTCTTAGTTTTAATAGGAAAATATATTAAATAAATAATTTCTAACAATTGGACTTATTTACGACAGAAATAACATGACAATACATTTAGTAAAATAAAAGAAAAAATCCTAATTGAATAAGACCCCAAACAAATTGAAATAATTCCCAATTTAAAGATTATTTAATATTATAATCTAAAAAGTTCTATATTCTGGAGTGAGCTGTTTATTTAAGTACGGGAAAAAACATTTTGATAAGTATTTTTTTTTTTTTTTTTTGTATAGGGGTGGGACGGGTGAAATAACATTAATCTCCTGATATTTCAAACACTAGCTTCACTAAATTAAGTCTTCCTGCATAGCCGTTTTTTGGCCTTGCGAAATAGTATTTCAAATACTGACTTCGCCCAGATTCTTGCGATTTATTAAATTTGAGTCACATTTGTAGCTTCATTTTCGAAAAATTATTAAAAATATATATACAACATATATACGAATACATTTTAGATTGTAATCCAGTATTTGAATTTTAATACTACTTATTTGCAAAATATTTAAATTGAACTTTAATGGAGTGTTTAAAAAAAACTTATAAGCAACATAGAACTTTAAGTTAATTGAAATGCCCACATTTTATGTTTCGATTTAATCCTTATGCCTTTCGTGTTTTCCCAATAATTTCATTAAATAAGCAAATATTTAATAAAAAAAAATCAAATCCTTGTCCAGTCCGAATTTGGCTCAAGGGCTTCTCTTACTGCTGGTGACGATATTTTCCACCTTAAAATTATAAAAGTAATTGAAATATTTACAGGAAACAAACATACATATGTACATATTTATTGAATTTCGCCAATAAATTAAATGAATGATTAAAGCAGCAAGATATTCACATAACCACAGAATTGTGTTTCTTCTTCATTTTAATGACTCAACGTATAAATGTATTTGAATTTAATTAATTTACATTATTTAATGCTCCTGTTTTATTTTATTTCATTTATCTGTTTGTAATTTCCCTTTTGTCGATCATGCAAAAGCGCGTGAAAAAAATGTTATTTCATCCATAAACTAAAAGTTTATCTTTGTTCGATAATTAAAACAGATTTTTTAGTCCGGATGTGGGTTACCTTTTCTTCCACAAGTTTAAAATAATGTGACCAAAATGTTTATGAAAATTCTAAAATAAAAAAATATTTAATAAAAATAACTAACAATTCAATCACTTAAATATAACTTTATTTACTTTGATTAAAAATAATGAACTGTACCTTATATTTATAGTAACAAAGAATAATTATCCCTATTGAAAGAACTTTCAACAATTCAAAAAAAAATGTGGTTTGAATTTTCACCTGCATTATACACAGTTGGTCATATTAGTTGTTTGCTATTGATATACATTTTACGCCAGAATTGATTGTGTGTGACCAAATATTTAATCTGTATATTTATGTAGTAAAATTTCAATAGCTAATTACACCAACAGTTGGTTTCATAGTAAAAACACAAAAGGATTTGTAAGATAATTAAAAAGTTTTTGCCTTTTTATACAAGTTTTACAACCACTTAGGTATTGTAAATTTAAAGTTTTAAAATATAATCTTGAAAAATATTTAAGTAATGAAATTAAAGTAAGAAATAAGTTTAATAGAATTCTGTTGGATATAAAGTATATAACTATTGTATATAACTATTGACTACAGTTTACTGTATTGAACTTCGTTTATATCCCAATATATTTGAGATCGATTTTTTTTCCTCTGATATCAGTTACCTCTGATATCAGTCTCTGCAAGAAAAAAGATTCAAAATCATTAAATCGCCTATTGGATAGGGCAGGGCATTCACCTATGAAATGATAGCTGTCTTCTGCAGCTAACTACCTTAGACTTAATATTACCTGTCTTAAATGCCCTTATATCAGCTTGACTATCAATGAAGAAGCTAATATTACACTTGGATATTTGTAACACTGATATTTGTCTTGCTGTCATGACTATCGCGTTAATATCGTCTTGGAAGTTCAGTTCACTGCAAAAAAACTTGCATCTAATTCCATCATAGATATTAGAACCATCAGTGTAAAAATTTAATTCTGAAAACTTGACATTCCCAGTTAGTCAATCATCCAGTGATGGAAAAGTGGTATTTAATTCTTCTTCCATTACATCGTAGGGTGTTAAATAATCTGTTATACAGCCTCCAGTCATATCTCTTATTATTGCTGAGTGACCTTGAATTGGTTTGCTTTAGCCTGTTATCTTTGCTGATTGTTTAACATACAAATCCAAAGTCATCAAGTTTAAAAGGATCTCTTAGGCTGCTGTTGGCGTAGTTTTCGTCGCCCTCTTAATACGTATTTAGTGTGGTTAGCTCATCATCATAAACCTTTTTGTCAAGAATACGCCACGACACATGGCATTACAAAGCCCATAAAATAATTTCGGTTTTATGCCTCCTTTCCTGCCAATAAGTTTTTGACATGATGAGAAGTTTAGGTTGTCCCTCCAATTCAATTTACCATCTATATAAATCTTCAGATACTTCGCAGATCTCCCATTCAATTTAGGGAGATTAAAGCGGGATATTTTCCTTTTTTCTCGTGAGAAGTACCAATTCGAGTTTTGAAGGATTTATATTAAAACCACTTCGTAGCCTATACCGAGATCATCTTCAATGAATTCTCCAAGGTGTGTTAACAACATAATAAAATTAATAGATATGGTATAAAAGTATTAATAAATTTGAATCACACTGATCTACCGAGGTATAAATATTTTTATAAAATATCATGAAACCATTTGACAAACTTTAAGTTATTTGGCTTTAAAGGCCAAACATTTTATACGTAAAATCGTTAATTTTTTTGCTACAACATCGGGTCCACATTATACCAAATTTATTCATTATCTGTTATACGTATTTAAATTTGAAAAAAATATTTCAAATTATTTTTAAATAAAATAATTTACTAATTTTGTATTGGAATTTAATTATATTATTTATTAATGTATTAATGTAATTAAATTTCTTATTGGCTTAAAATTATTTTTTTAAATAAATTGACAACTGTTAAATAAAATATAGATATGTAGTAATAATAAAATCAATTATTGTATTAATTAATATTACAATTTTGATGGTTGAAGCAAAATCACTTAAGAATTAATTGATGAAAGAAATTTCGTAATTGAATTCCATTTTTACTTTTTTCTGTGGAAATTTATAAATTTTATATTCTCAAAAATTGAAAAGTATTCGAATTTATGTTTACATGCCTGTCCGTCTGAATGTTTTTACGTTCGTATGTTGATATGAATTGTTAAACCCATAGTCCAATAATTTAATTTACCTTTCAACAGTTATGTGACATATAATGACGAAAATCTTGACTTATAAAAGATGTTTTTGATAAAATTTAATAATATTTTCTGTTTCAGATGGAATAGTTTAGAAGAAGTATTTTAGACTACAAACCGTTAAGCCTGACTTCGTATCCCTGGTATTATTTGTGATTTTGTATTATTTCTGAAAAATATTAAAATTTTTATAATAATGACTTCTGCAATACTTTCAAATTAATAAGTTATTGAATAGCTTCAAAGTAATTATTTATTACAAAAACATCTCAGTAATGACTTTCAGATAAGCCTACCAGTAATACTATATAGTAAGTAGTTGCCTTTAATGACATTAGTGTGTAAAAATAATGAGTTATTCATCGAATGTGTATATAGTGAGGTGCCATTATATTAGCATCTTAACTCATTACATTGCAAGCAAAATTTTTGTTGGGATAAATAAATATAAATAATAAATATAGGTTACGTCAGCATATAGATGTAGTATACTGCTTGGGTTAGTGACTGAAAGATTTAAGTTTCTGATTTTGATGCCCGGCTAAGGTTTGGTAAATTTTTTTATAAATTATCAATAAATAATCAAATTTGGAAATTCCAGATTAAAAAGTTGTCATATATATTTTTATTTAATTAAAAATCTTCTAAATTAAAGATTTATATCAAAACAATAATTTCAATACATATATGTAATTTTGAATTTTCTTTAAACAAAATTAAAAAAAAAAAGATAATTGAGAAGTAAGGTGCGAAAATTATTTAGTTTAGTATTTTATTAAAATGTTGTTTTTGCTTAATTTTTTTATATATATAAAAATCGTTTAAATGATTTCTGTCACCTCCATCATATCTAATTACATTTGTATATGTAAATTCCTTTATACATATATTTATCATGCTATTTGTGTGATTTAAAAGACGCTTCTATTTTCCCGCAGTTTCCGTTTTTGTTGCTTTGCAAAAAGACTACAAAGTTGAAAAACAAAATTTGCATGATTGTGCAGTTAGGAAAATAAAAAAAAAAAAAAACTTTTTTAAGAGGAAAATCGTTTTTATTTAAAGCATTTATGTATGCACATACTCGTCTTTATATAAACACTAGAGTATCTTTTTCTATTTATTTTAGAAATGCTCATGACAATGAAAATAGTTGTTAATTGTCTTTATATTCGCTTGTATTAAAAAGAAAACAAAACCTTGAAACAGATTTCTAAAAGTCAAGTCATGTTGTTAAAAATATAAAGATTTGAAAACTACTAAAACAATAAATAATTTTTGTGATGTAAAACTGAGCCATTTAAATGATCTAGTTGTTAAATTTAGGACATTTTTACTGTATAAAATTTAGGTATATGATAAAATATATCGTATGAATAAGTTGCAACTATAATATGTTTAAAAAAGTAACAATTTTAAGTATTTTCAAATTATTTAAGAATCGTTTAGTTGTACAGATTCACAGGAAAAATTATGATTAAAATATTTTTTAACAAATCGTTATTTGATATCAAATAAAATTTTATTAAAAAAATATTTGATTTCAACAATATGATTTATTGGTTTTAAATTACTTTAGAGCCAATATAAAAAATAAAAACAACTTAATATATTTTGACAATTTAAGAAAAATAAAAATGAAACTTTTCAAAAAAGTCATTGTAATGGATTTTGATGTGCTCAACACAATTTGTCTTTCGAAGTTTTTTTAATCAGGTCTCTTTTGAGAGTGGGAGTGTAATAATTCATCCATAGCAGACGATTTCTTAACGGGTAAGGAAAGAGAGTGAATGAACTTCAAAGTGGTTCATACATTTTTATTGTGGCTTCCCAAAAGATCAAGATTTTTCATTTAAACTTATTTCATTAAATATTAACTTAGTGCAACAGTTTGGGTTCTTTCCTTTCAAACATAAAATACACTCAATTGTCCAAATCAGTTGTCGATTAGAAGATATTATTTTTTAAAAATAATAAACAAATAAATGGTTTCAATTTGTTTTGATAATTATATTTGCACAAACGCATAATACCCCAACCACCTTTGGTGGTGTAGGGTATAATAATATAAAATAATACTTCTTATACATTTAGAGAGATAAGTAGAAGATTTAAATCATTCAGTTAAATGCTAAAATTTTTCATTACTTACAGAAATTTTTGTAAATTGTTTAAATTTTCATTATTGAATCTGATGACCTAACAATTTTTTCCTTAAAGTAGTCTATAAAAAAATTGATTTTCAAAAGTATTGCATGTATTCATCTTGTTCTCAAGTCCATTATATATGTTTATTGTAAAGTGCTAAACGATATTCCTTGATTGTCTTTAAACCAACATGATATTTAACACTTGTCTTTAATGTGTTTTACTTATACAACAAACATCCGTTTGTTTTGCTATACACATCTTCTTCAGTTCTCGCTTCCATTTTGTATGTGTTACTATTTTTGCTGGTGTTGGCATTTAAGTTTGTGTTGTCATTGATCTTGTTGTTGGTTTTACTATATACTTTTCAGTTTTAAATTTATTCTCGAATTGTAGATATTTTACACTTCTATTTTGTCATGTCAAACAAATATTCCATGGTAAAATGAACAAATTCATGATACTTGTTTGTAGTGGTAAATGTGGTAATATGAGCAACAATATCAGTTGTAAAAGTGGCAGAGTTAAAAAAGGCTTCAGCAGTAACAACAAATAACTGTAAGTGTAGATAGAAGCATCAGCAGCAACAAGGACATTTTAGTAAATAATCACAAATATAAAAAATATACTGAGTTTTGCAGCAACAATTATATTCAGATAGTATGATTATAATGTAATTTAATAATTTGGTACTGAATTCACAGAAAAAAGCCAACAATTAACAAAGATATATGAAAATAATTCATTAAATTAAAAACTTGCTCAAATTTAAACCTCTCATCAAAATAATTATATCAATTACTAAAATTTTAAAAAAATTTCCAAATAATCAATTAATTAAATAAGTTAAGTAGATGATTGAATAAATTAAAAATGTGTATAGGAAATAAAATCATGCCAAAATTTATTTTATTTTTACTTGAATTTATTTATTTATTGAAAAAGGCAGTAATTTTCATTAAATATTTGAACATAAAATTTTGAATTCGAATACATATGAAGCAAATTCACTACTGACACTGAATAGTATCCTTAGCAATACATATGTATTCGCTATTTCCCTGGGTGTTGTGAGCCCATATATTTCATCTGTTATATTACTACCAAAAAAAAAAGTAGCTCATTTAATTTCACTAGTTTCCATTAGACGGATTTGATAATGATGCTAACAAACCATGATTGTGGGTTTTTATACATAAACTAAATTTTGTTTAACTTATTGCAAATGTGTACAACAATCAATTAAAATAATTTAGTTTCAAAATATTTGCCTAAATGTGTAGAGGTATATGACTCTAGGGCTAAAGATAAAATATATTTTGGTTATATTTAGTTTAGTTTTTGTTCTTGGAAATTCATTTTAAATGATGTAATGAAAGGTGCTTAATATTACAAATTTTTGATATGCATTTATGTTATTGAATATAGTATAGGGATGAAATTGTGTATAAAATAAAAATAAACTATTAAATTATATATTTTATAAAATAGTTGCTTTATGTTTTATATTGCAATAATTTTAAAATATTTAGAAAAAAAAAATTAGGTTGTTATAGAAAATTTTAAATCCTTGTATTCAGTGTTATCATATAGATTTTTTAAAATGGTGTAAGAAGTGGATTTCAAAAATAAAAGACTACAAAAAAGGCAATTTTCTGAAAAAAATTGACAACTGCTTCAATATCCAAAAAAAATAATTTAGGCTTTTTAAACTTGATAACAACAAACAAAGATCCGTTTTATAAGGATTCGATATTTGATGTTTTAAATAGTTGTTTCTAAATTGATCATTTATTGTAGAATCAATTACTTTATTATAAAAACGAGAAAAAATATACCCTACAAAACTAAGCATAAAAATTCGGAATATTATACCTGTGAGCAAATATAGACCAACTTTAACTAAATATAAAATATATATAATGGGTTGGTACATCATCAATGGAAATGGGTTCATATGGGAGTTATGGTAAAGCATGGACAAATTGTCATTAAATTTGATAATGTTCTTTTTAAATGGTGCACCGATCTTCATAAAATTTGGTACAAATAGTAATACTTGTATACTTTTTGGTGAGTGTTGGATAACTGTTTCTATGCGTTATAAATATTAGCACAAATATTTAATTTATTTGTTGGACTCAATGTATAAATTTCTATTTATTTATTTAGACCTATTGTAAGGTGTGGAGATATACCTTACAATAGGTCTAAATAAATACAAAATAAAAAATGTTTATTATTTGTATTATTGAACAGTGTTTTCAATCTTAGAAAAAGGCGTTCTATAAAAATGATATGATATAGAATCAGTGATATAATGGTAAATAATTCTTCTGGTGTAAGCTGTAAGTAAATGTCTGCTAGTTTAAGAAGAATATGCTGAGTTTTAGTTTCTTTGGATAATGTGCTGTTTTTACTTAAATTTCTTTAAAATAAAACATATTAGAAGTCCTGTGAGACATTTATCAAAAATTGTCATTATTCATATTGAAAGATCTCTATGGCAAATACTGCGTTTTTTAAATTAAACAGGCAAGTACTAATTTTGTGGGACGAAATTTCTTATTCAATTCGGAAACACGGTATTCCCTTTTTTAATTGACTCTAGTTCTCGCGATAAAACGACGTTTATAAAATTAAGAAAGTTGATCAATATATTGAAACATATATTGAGAACTTATTTTTTTACAACTTTTTAATTCGTTATGTAGATATTAAGTCCAATTTATAAAGTAATTAGAAGTTTTATGCTAATATTCAAAAATTATTTATTGTTTTAGTTTTTTTCACCAATTTGCGAATAAATTCAAAATTTGTGCGTTGATTTTACCTTGTTTTATTTGCAATAAATTTATTATTATCATTAAAACATAAAAAATTTAGTTTTCGACACTTTCAAATTTTTTATGATTAAAATTTCTCAAGTAGTTTTCCAGATATGCTTCAATATACAGTGTAACTACGAGAACTAGAGTCAATAAAAAAATAGGTAAGAGTTTAAGTACTTCTAAATACCGAGTATTCGAATTAACTAAGAGATCCCTTGAAAATTTTGTTTAGTTTTGTAACTCTGTGTTATTAATAACAAAAAAAAAAAAAAAAAAATTTTCAAAAAAAAAAAAAAAAAAAAAAATTTTATTACATCATTAAATTTATCATTGCAGTAATAAACTTTAACTTATATTGATTTTTTGCTAACAAATTTTATCACACACATATCTGTTCATGAAAGTGTGTACCTTGTAAAACTTTTACTATCTTTCATATAATGGAAACAACCAAATTGTTTATAAATTTTTTGTTTCTATTGTTCTGATTTTGTATGCTTCACTTTTTTTGCAAGTAAAACCAACTCATGTTGCACATATACTAACAACTATAAGTTTGCACATTAAGGTAAATATGTATACAAGTTTTGTATACATATACTATACATACGTACACATCTATTGTTTATATATTTCCTTAACATGTGTTTCCATTTAACTAACTTTAAAAGAAAAAATCCTTACTCACCTGTTCTATACATCAACTGTCACTTATTGAGAAGTCTGTGTGTGTGTGTTTTTATAGATGGATGTTTGTGTTCTTTTTGTTAGTTTTTTTACTTAAGCTTAAAACTGGAAGTATATTGGGTTTCTTTAAATTTTTCCATTTTATTTTTAAATACATATTAGACTGCCTGTGAAATCACTTTTTTGCGATTCTACTGTGGTAGATCTTCCTACAAGATCAATTTGAAAAATAATTTTGATATTTTTTTATATCCACCATCAAAAAATGGGGGGTATGTTGTTTTGACATTCCGTGTGTAACATGTCGAAATAATCGTTTAAGACCCCATAAAGTATATA
>MINK01192031.1:0-16593 GCA_001735545.1 Phormia regina | reverse complement strand
TCCCTCCCCGTGGTTCCGCGCTTGATATTGTTCTACAGATGAGTAGTTAGCAGATTTTCTTACGAAAGCTAATTAATAATATTTTTTGTTAAAAGGAGATGTTGATTCAATTGTTTACTGATCAACAAAACTACTTCTGTAATTTAGTAGGACTTGAAAATAATTTTATTTATTAAAAAAAAATTATATCATTTGTTTTAAATAAAATGTTTATTCTACTTTCATAACTCAAAATAGTTGGTTATAATTAATTGGATTCTAATAAAAACATAAATCCCCTGAAAATCCCACCTGCATATCCCACTACGGTTTAAGGTCTCAGAGATCACACTTTCACAAATAACTATTTTAGCCAGTCCACTCTTAGTGAAAAAGAACAGGAAAGAAATGTTGTATGTAAATCGAAAATATACTATTCTTTTTCTAATAATAATACTATTTATTTTTCTAATAATAACTACAGGGTTAGATAACAATATCTTGGTGAATATTTAATAGTCTCTAAATGTGTTGTAATTTATTCCATAATTGTGAACTTTTTTTTAAAGTAATGCCGCAAATTCATGGATTTAATAATAGTGTTGTGATTTAGGTAGCAAATACCTATCGATGCAATTAGTGATTCAAGTTTATCATATTTAACTAACAATCACTCCTAAACTCGTAATTAAAAAGGTTGTTCGATTAAGCTCAACCAAGGACACACTGAACTCAACATAACCATATTTATTTAAAATTGTTTTCCATACCACATCAAGAGATTTTCGAAAAAAATATAAAACACCAAGACCACTACTCCGATCTNAAAAATCTAAGAAAACAAATAAAAATAAACAGAAACAAATTAATAATTTTGTTGCAAGAAGAGAACCACAGAATTGTTCGTCGAACTTTGCGGGTCGCATTTAAACTGTCGAACTTAAGTTCTTCAAGTTCGCTGCAGTTTTTGAGCTGACATACAGCTTTTGATCTGTCCATAGCTGAAATGAAAATTTCCATACAAAACCATAAACATAAGATATACCAAGCAAAATGTTATCTTCTTCCATTCAGTGACATTTTTTATAGGAGGGCTAGCGCTATTCAAATCTTCTCTAAGAGCTTTCCAAAATTTTGCAATCATGTCTTTGAAATATTTACAAAACCACAGGAAATATATCAGTTTGAGCCTTATTAACGGATCGTGACCTTAAAATAAATTTTATAAACTTTAATATTCCAATTATAAGAAGAAATACTTACATGTTTTGTTCTGTTCCCCAGCAAAAATAAAATGAATAAATTAACGGGAAAAGTGAAAAAACTCGCGGGAAAAAAGTCATTCACGATAAGGGGAAATTTATTTTAGCATGAAATCATTCACAGGGAAATATTTCACAATTGCAAATTTAGGGAAAGGGAAAACATTTGGGGGGAAAAAGTATTCACGATAGGAGTGAATAGTTGACACTTGACACATTTGCAAGATCAAACAACGCTTAGAGGTCTTCAATCGAAATTTTTGGAGATAACTCTGTAACTTGTGAACCGTTGGAGGTATTTAAATATAATTTCGTTCTGAGTGATCATATTAATGAAATAAAAATTAATTATTGAAAGATGTTTTCCCCAGACTCAGATTTTCATAAAAAATTAAAGTAATATATTAATAAAATATCTTTATTTGCTTAAATTTTTTAGTTTCAAATATAAATATTATTTCCAAAATATATGCTTAAAATCTAGTCTTTCTCTCTACTCTACTCCGTGAACCTCTGGGAGCCTATACTTCTCCAAATTAACTCGGAATTAACTCCATAAAAAAACGATTTGGGATCACGGTGCAATGACAAAAATTTTTTTTCGAAGACAGTTTTTTCATTCAGGTCGAGATTTTCATAAGAACGTGTCTAATATTTCCCCATAGGTTAGGTTTTATTGGCAGCCGCCTTAGGCTAAGCTCACTTGGGTCCAAAAATAAGGTCCCGTTGTGTTACCATATTTCGAACCACTTCGTGGTCACTACAACAGCGTTGATTCTTCTTGGTTCAGCTATAGAGATACAGGATTTGTCTATTAATGTCCTTAGGCCAAATAGTCGATGATGTTCCGTCATCTTCCTCGTCTTTACAACTCCTGCAAAAGTCATTGTAGTGGAGCCCCAGCCTTCTAGCATAAATTGTTCGTTGCTCTTCCATCACGAGCCTTATTCCTTATTCCATCTTGCCATAGCTTCAAGATGGAATTTGCGTGGTATTCACCAAATGTTAATGCTGCATTGTAACCATATTGGCTCCTGCACGCGCAAGTCTATCGGCCTCGCAGTTGCCTTTAATGTTCCTATGTCCTGGAACACATGAGGCTAACCGCGATCTCCTCCTGAGACAATCAGCATTCAAGGACAATCCTTGATGGGGTGTACCTACCTAACAGGGAACTAATGGCCGCCTTAATGTTAGTAAATATGGGAATATCCTTATTAGATATTCCATTATACTGCACCCATTGTGCGGTTATGTTTAAATATTTGAATTTCCTCTTCCATTATGTGGTGACTATTGTCGTAGTATGTTCTTTCCGGTATGAATACCATACACCAGGGATCTAACATCGGTGTTGGTGTTACGTATACAGTGCATGAAGATTCCCTGAGATTAAGTAGTTCTAAGTGCACCTGTTATCGTGATCGGCATCTGTTATCATCCTCATTAAATATTCGAACTTTGCTTGCTGGTTTCTTTTCTCCAAAGCTTACCACCAAACATTTGCTCCGTAAAATAAAATCGGTCTGATCACACAGTAGTATAACCAATATGATTTTTTGTGGTTCATTCCCCAGTTTAGGTCAATTGCCTTTTTGCAGCAATACAAGTATTCATATTCCAGTTCAGTTTACTATCAAGAATAAGTCCCAAATATTTGGCTTCTTTAGATAGTGACAATAATACTCTGTTTTTCTTAGGAGTAGAGATTATCGGGATTTTGTATCTTCTGGTAAATAATATCAGTTCGGTTTTGGTTGGGTTGACTCCCAGTCCATAGCAATGTCAGCATTTTTTTAGTAGATTGAGTGCAGACTCCAACACTTGTGAGAGAAGTTTTGGGTCTTTGCCAGTAGCTACCACCGCCACGTCATCTGCATATGCAATAGTTTTCAAGCAGATCTTTTCCATAGCTTTAAGTAGAGTGTTAATGGCCAGACTCCATAACAAGGAATATGCTTTTACTTTATTCTATTATTCTATTTAGGGGGATGTTGGTTACCTCTGCCAAACTTAACATTGAACACTCCTTTGCAAATCCAATTAGCTGATCAGAAGTTTCAGATTTATTACCAACAATTTTCCATTCTGCCTCCACATAGCGTATGATTAATATTAATTAATATTATTATTAATATTAATTAACAAGTACACGCACCAATAACTATTAACAGCTTAAAAAATTTAACATTTTTTTAACTTTTGATTTATTAAACCAATTTTAAAGAAGAGGTACTTAGAGATCACAATTACTAAAAAGGATCGATTACACAAAATATAGAGGAAATGATCACTAAGTTATATGGGGACCGTTCTCAAGCTTTTCGAATTTTAACTACAAATTTACAGAAAATATTACAGTTTTTAATTTCAGAATCCTTACATCAAAACGTCAACTGAATGGAAGCATGATATAATTATATTCATACTATCTTCCAACAGTTCTACTATAGATAAATATATTAATTTTTAAATTAAACAATTTCTAACTAAACTGCAACAATAATTATATAGACATTTTTAACACAATTTTTCCAAACACTCTGTATTAAGTTTACTTTCCTCATATTTCTATTATAAATACTTTATTTAATAATAGTTTTAACAATTTAGTTGTAAGAGCCTTTAGACTTACTAATACTAGTTAATTTGTTGATTTTATGTTGTTTACTTTTTTTTCTTTTATAGATGTATAGGTATGTATGTATGAGTATGTTGTATAATATTGATAAAATACCTTTAAAGTAAATATTTGTTTAACCCTAAAGTGGTAAATTTCAAGTGTTATACTTGGAAAAATAGTAACATTAACTTAAAAGAAGAACAAAAAAACTGTTTTATATAAATGGATATTGCAGACCTTTCATTATATATGAACTCCTACGTGTATACTTAAAAGTATATTTTTAGATAATAATATTAATAATGATGATGATGAATTCTATAAAAATGTTGATTTTGTTTACTTAGGATGTGAAAAGGCAAAATATATACATACATATAAACACATAGAAAATAAAGGAAAAATAGTGTAATAGTGTCATATAAAATTTTGATCGATAACGAATTATGTAATACGCTGCTTTTGTTAACTTAAATTCATGTATAATTTGTTAAAAAAAAAAAAAAAATTATAAACAAATATTTTCATTAAAATATTATTTAGAAATGTACTGATATTTTTATAATTAAAGTTAATGAAGGCTTTTGTAAATTACACTAGAGGGATAAGAACTAACACAAAACATGTCAAGGGATTGGTCCAAAGTGACGGCGACCGGTTCTAGTTCTAACACTTTGTATGAACAGGACCTGTTCCTATAACATGGCATTGGCTTGGAGGGAGAAATTCACCTTTCTTAATCAGTTTTGGTACAGGTTACAGGACTAGGTGCGGATTCACGAGAAAGGAAATTTCCCTTACCAAAATGAAAAACCTTAAAGCAAAATTTGTACTAAATTATGAAATTTAAAGAAATAGTTGTGAAAATCATTATATTTTTCTCCCTTAAAATCATGAGCTAGATCCGCGAGTGCACAGAACATACCCCGAAATACAATTTTGTTAATGTCGATGGCGGCACACCGAGTTGTACCCAGTTTTCTTTTACTAATCTCATATTTTATAGTCTTACACACTTATCACTCAGCCACATATTGTTATTGCCCGCGAGTTGCCGCCACAGCGGCTTGTCTTCTCTGAGAAATTCCTCCTTGATGTATAGCTTATACGTGGTAGAGTAAATCCTGTCTCTGTACTTCTCTAAACGTGATTTGTTTTTTTAGAGTTAGTGTTGAATTTCTTGGGTTTAGAAACTGTAGAACGCAAGCTTGAAGGTCTAACTTAGGACTTGAAAGTAGGTGCTACGTGAACCGGCTGCCCCAAGGATCAACACCCATTTGCAGTGGTTTTTGGTTCTTGGCCGGTTGTTGGTGAGGTCCTTGGTAGGGGGCACGTAGTGGCTTACGGTTTCAATCGTGTTGTCTGTTATCTGTTGATAACAGTAACACAGTCACAAGTGTGACAGGGGTTCTAGATGCTCCACACTTAAGCAAAGTGGAATAATGCGACCAAGAAAAGCGAATTATTTAGTTGCAACCTGTATGTGTAACAGCATATGGGGGAGTTGGTTGGCGCATTATACTCCACCCGCTGCTAAGACAACCGTGGGGTAAGGCCATCATGGCAGGTACCCACGTTAAAATGTAGCGCGTCTGCCTGCGAGTTTGTAATTGCTCATTAGCTGATTAAATTGGTTTTCAACTGGAACTTTGATGACTGTTTGGTGTCAATGGTACTTAACTGGAACTTTGGTGGCTATTAGGTGTCATTTGGTACTCAACTAGGACTGAGAAACCAGTCAAATTTAATAATCCCGCAGGGTAATTATTAAATTGACTTTATGACTATTTTATAATTTGAATTTTAAGATTTCTTAAATTTTTTCTACATTTGCAGACAGCATGAAGAAATAAATAATACATTCTATAATGTAAGACTGTTTACAAGTGATTAAGAATTAGTAACAAATTGTCTTTTCTTGCAATAATATTTTATTACAATCCAATTATAGTTATAGTCAGTACAAAAAAGGACACTAAATAAGTATGAAAGAAAATAAGAAAATTTAAACATTTTCCAAAAAGTCATATATAATCTAAAACATTCTACAAAATTTTTTTATTTATGCGATAAAAATTTATAGTAATCTGAAGTTCAAACTTAAAAAGGTACTCAATCTCTAACCATGTGAAATATTGCACAGTGGGGTAGAATCGAAAATTTTTTAAAATAAATCTGTAACTTCTGATCGGCTGGTTGGGTTTGCATGGAATTTGATATAGACGTAGCAGAGGAGTGTTCAATGTTAAGTTTAGAAGGGGGACCAAACATACTCCTCAGGGGCGGAGCTAAAGGGGCTCAAAATTGGGTACCTTTGACATATAATTTTTTAATTTTGGTTTCTCGCCCGATTTTAAATATATTTATAGATTATTGTAGACAGCAATAAGACCTTAAAAACACATGCTTGCGTGTCAAAAAGATTGAAATCAATATCTTTTATAGAGCCGAAAAAGCCATAATAACATAAATAATTTTTTCCCGTAGCAAATATTTGAATGTGTGTTTTTGCAAAAATACACAAAATATGGAATTTAAGCTTGAAGAAATACATTAAAAAATAGCGGTTACAATAATAAAAATTATATTTTTCTATGATCAGCCCGTAGTTTAAGATAAGTTTTTTTTGGTTCATTAATATTGACATGAAATTCTCTGACGTTAGCACCCTCTAGTAGCCACAAAAATAACTTTTTCCCAAATGAATCTTCTTTAATTATATAATCTATATTGTTACCTTTACAAAAACGTATATTTCAACTAAATTTGAAAAATGTTTTTATTTTGATTTTTGTCAATGGAACTATTGAACTTCCTTTTATCTTATTCGAAGAAGTGAATGCAAATTTATTAGAATTAAGGATAATATATCGTAGTAATTCCATGTCAAATGGACAGAAATCGGATTTAACATCTCCGATTTCAATGAAATTCGCATTGACCATTGCAAGTGTTTCCGAACCATGAAATTCCAGAACCATTTTTCTTCCCGGTATGGAAATATGACGGTTTAAAAAACGAAAAAATATTAAGAAATTTACAAATGAATATCTATTTAACTGCTAATAACTTCTTCCATGTATATTAACATGGTAGATCCTTAGTTTGTTATTGCATATTAAAGACAAAGATATTACCTTCATAATGATATATACATAGTTTTTTACATCAAAAGATCAAAGGTCAAAGTTGGAGAAAAAAAATTAAAACTATTTTATCTCAAAAACCGGTATTTTTAAAATTCTTAAAAAATTATATGGGGTTGACATAAATTTTCTCCATATGGATATAAAATTTCAAATTGGAGTCATAATTAGTTTAGGAGTTATGAGCAAAAATAAATCCCAAAAAAACCTATAGAGGACCTAACTTGAAACATGGCACAAATATAGAGAAGGGTTTCATTATCAATTTATGTATTTCTTTAAGAATTTTAAAATACCGTTTTTTGAAATATTAAGCTCTAATCTATATATTATCAATTTTGACCTTTGAACTTTCGAAGTATAAAAATATTTTACTTGTCAATTTAGAGTCCATGAGTTTTTCTATTAAATAAAATAAAAATAAGAAGTGTACAATGCATATTTTAGAAGTGTGATTACTTTTGGAGAAAAATCAACCGCTTTTTGATTTTTGGAATGTATTATTTTTATTAATTATTATAAATTCATTATAAAAATGAAAGAGTGATTTTTCCTTATCGATTATTTAAAGGAAACCCGAAAGCATATATTTTGAAAAATCTTTTTGGTTACGGTTTAAAATCTATATATGTCACGTTTCCTATGGCAACAGATGGATTCCTAGTTCTCTACAGAAAATTATTAAACGTTCAAGGGTAGAATACCTTAACTGTCACATCTAAGGTCTATCTACCAAATTACTACTTTGCTGCCTACAGAATGGTTCTCAAAGCACTGCAGATCTTCTATAATTGCTAATAAACTGCCATCCCAAGCTTAAAGCACAACGATTTCCCATGGAGTGCTAAAGACTTCTATCATCTCCTAACGACATTTTGTATCCAGTAAAACATCCTGTCGAGGATAAAACCGAATTATTTCACGTGATTAATCCCAGTTAGGCATTCAGCTGTAAAAAATTAGTCTTGGCATAATTAAATCTCATTTTTTTGTAAGAAGTCCACTTCTTAATTCCATTGAGACAGAAAGCAATTTATCAATCGTGTCTTTAATGTTAAAAAAAAAATAGGAGAGGCTGATCCTATGAATGGTTTAAAGTAATTTGAGCCCAACTTTTTTTTGCTTCGGAAACAAGTTTATATACTTTTCATATAGAACATTCAGGGAGTGAATATTGATGAGGAGTTTAAGTGGTGAGACATCTAAAGTATATCCACCCTTTTTCCCATTACAAAGTGTTTCTTTAAACCCGTTTTTTGGAAATAATTCTGTAACTTAAACCATTGATGAATATATCAATAACAATTCATGATTTGGAGGAGTAAAGAATCTTAGGGTTGTAGTGGGAAAACCTCTAAATTTAGTCACCTTGCCTATGTATTTTTAAAAATCATTTATGATTCAGTGAAGGTATACAGAAAAAAATAACAATTAAGAAGTATATTTGAAAATAATTTAATTAGAAATTTGTTAAAATTTAAGCCTGTCATTCCATGTCTCTATCAAGTATCTTGTGTCAGTAAACAACATTCAGTTTTAAGCGATTAGGTCAAGAGGGGAACACTTTTTAACTCTTCTATGTGGGTTATTGCCCATTGGAGGGATCATCTCTCTTGCCCGTGAGCTCGTCGATAAGTTTTTCACCAAATCGACAATTCATTTTATAGGCGGAATGCCTAGTGGTAAAGGCCCGGTTTGAGGGTTTTTTTATGCCTGGGAGAGGTTTGTTAGATACTGTAGAGGCTTCGGAGAGCGTGGAATCATTCTACTAATGTCGACTAAGTCTCAAACACTTTTCCATCACCTGAAGCTGGGGTTTAGATAAGATTAGTTCCCATCCGGACCTAGGGAGCCTAAGAGGTACCTGCTTTCAAAGAACCTATCTGTACTAAGCTCGGTGTGCGACCGCCAGACGACTTGGTTGTTTTGATGTTATGCTCAGTAGTAGCTTGTCGACTAGCGCAACCACCCTACTAGTTGAGGTTTTAGTAGTAATTAAAATACTGCGACCTGAAGCCGACGCCACAATAGTTGGGTTTCCGAGTATTATAAAGCCCTTTAGCGGATATGTTGCCCTTTAGCGGTTACGTAGGGCATTTTTCTTTCTCAGACATTGACATTGAAAACAGGAAAGTGCATTTTTAGCCTACTGCCAGGCTTTTAGGGAAAGCCGCTTCACTGGTGACAGACGCAGACTACCAACCGCTCACTATGAGAACAGACGTTGGTGGATTTGAAGTTTTATTCAGACCGATGGCCTGCAGAAGGCACAGACTAGCTCCTGAAAAGCCAACTTACGAATACTCCGAAGAGTGGGGTGTCTAATTGACCGCTCCAAATAGGAGAAATAGACGTCAATTAGACAGGGGGTGGGTAGTTCTTTGTTGTGTTCAACCTAGATCTCTCTGGTAAATTTAGTGGTACCATTGCTCAAAATAAAACGCCAGTCTGTTCTTTTCAAGATAATTAACATGGTGGAAATATAATATACCTTTCATAACATTTGTGAGTGCGGAATAGGTCAAAATTGTTAAAAATATGTTGAACATTGGCAATATTCCAACTGCTGGAAAGAGTACAAAAATTATATAATTCGGAGCAAAATAACTATATCAGAAATACTAGTTTGGGGAAACAGCAATGTTCGAAGTACAACTCAGAATACTAGAATCAATAAAATTAAACCTTACAGATTTTATTATACAGAGACGTTGGTAATCTAAATTTAAGCTTAAGTATTGTAGCTCCAACTAATCATATAACTTTCCCTAATACTATAGCCAATTAATGTAATGTAAACTTATTTAGATGTGTACACAAAAAAAAAAAACCTATGCATTCTTTACTTTCGCAATAAAATCAATACGGGCTAAAGGGGAAAATTAATTAATTTTCTTGGGAATACAAATTATTTCTTGTTCTTCACCTTATTTCTTTTATTTTAAGGTCGATTAGTGTAACTAGCAAAGAAAGGTCTCCATTTTTGTTGTCTAAAAGAGGTGAGGAGAGAAAAAAAACTTGTTTAAAATATTCCGGGATTTGTTTGAGAAACGCAATTTAAAGTTTATAGAAATTTTGTGGTTGCAGGCTAAACTAAGGTCAGGCATTTTATGCGAATATAAGTAAAAAAAAAATTGTTAATGACTGTGAGCCAAACAAAAGAAAACATTTTTCAAACTTTTTACAAAGGTTTTAAGAACAAGTTTTTTTTTTTTATTAATTTAATACTATTTTTCCCTTTAATAAGATTTGTTTGGTTTGCCATCCTTGAAAGTATTTTCATTTCAATCAGTGAAAATTTGTTTTGATTGGTTTTGTGTTTTAATTTAAAATTATTTCATTCATTATCTTGAAATTATATACCTTAAGAAGGCATCGTTTTTCTACTAATTTATTATAAAAAAAAAATGTTGTCAACTACGTTTCGGTTCAGCGTTCCAATGCCGCCCTACCAATAGGAAATTTGATTTTTGAACATAATACAAAACTTTAAATACAAAAGAGGAGAAATAAAAAAAAAAATGTATCATTTATTCAATTACATAAATAATTAGATTTGCACATAAATTGAAAAATTTTGTTTGTCTACGTCAATGAATGAATGAATGGAGGAGACAATTGAAATGGGCACCACAAGATGCTCCAACCAACTGTGCGATTCATTCTGTGAAAATTAGGGATGAAATCCACAATATTTATATTTTTTTTCTTCACTTTAATGTTTGTTGAAAGATTTTGGATATTATATTACAGACAGTTTTTGTTTTCAAATGTAAATGTAATTAAAGTGAAATTTAAATTTTGGTTGTTATTGTGTATAGAGTAAATAATTCTGCGAAGTTGAATATTAGAAGGAAATAAGAGAAAATTGATCAGACCTTGATAATATTATATAAAAACATATGTATGTGACAAACATTAATACTTTTTATTTTGTTTTAAAGATGAATTATTGTATTAGTAGTAAAATGAGATCTTTCAGAATTTATATTTTAAAACATTTCCTAACAAACATTTTAAGAGATTTTAAAATGTTTGTCATTAGGACCTTTATTAGCAGTGTTGCCAGTTTTGCTTAAGTGCTACAACGTCCACAAAATTATGCTAAATTATTCTACAGCAACAAATGTCGATATTTCTTGTAAAATATAGTTCAAATGAGAAGTTATAAAAATCTTTTCTTCAGAATTAATGATTATTTTCGTAACTCAAATTAAAAAATTGAAGAAATCTAGTTCCAAAAGTTTTATTTTTAAATTTACGAATAATATTCAAGGTTGGAAACCGATACCTATTAAATACCGTTTAAATTTGGTTACCGTAACTGATACCGGTACCGAAATTATAATTTTGTTAAAAATACCGGTATTCAAATACCGTTTCCCTCTGTACCGGTATATACCGGTATTTAAGTTTCGGTGTTTAAAAAATATAATTTTTTCAACATAATATGATATTGTAAAATAATTGTTCAAATAATTTACTTGAGGAAATAAGAAATTATTTTTAATGATAAGAGTATTTTTATAGAGTTTTATTTTAAAAAGGACTTTTATTGATTGTTTTCTGATCGTTTACAATAAGCATATTGTAAAAGAGTTTAAGTGCCTTAAACATAGTGCGACATCATTTTGATAAAAAGTTTTAGCATACACAAAAAATGTATTATCGAAGATGTGGGTATTTCAACTTAAGATAATCTCCCAACTATTTATCATATGAAACTAAAGATAGGTTCTTAGTTCACTGTCTGTCATTTGCTTCTATGAAGATTCTCTCCATAATTTTGGTTTCATTAAGACCAAAAATGGTTCCGCTTTCCGGTAATTTTGTCGGATATTCCCGAAAAATTTTAAAACAGTCAAGTGAAAGAAAACTACATGAATTTTAGCAAACAAATATATTTTCAAAAATTTTAACGAATAATTATAATGTGCTAAATCCAGCTGGGAACTACTTATAAAATTTATTATTTTTTGATTTATTTGTATAGGATGAATTCAAATAAACATATAGCAGCACTAAGAAGAAGCAAATAAAAACTTAAACCTATTGAAAGGATCTTGTATGGATAATATCCGGAATTAATTTGTAGAAAAAACCATTAAGAAAGTAAAGAGAATGACTATATTTTTCTCCATATCTATGACAAATTTATATAATATATATGGTCGTTGGCCTTTTCCGAAAATATTATTTAATAATTTAGGTAAGTTTAAATATGAGGTACATTTTAATCATTTTCAGTAATGTTGAGGGATCATCCTATTGAAGCTATAAACAATTTTATAACATATGAACTACCTCAAACGGTTTAGGAACTTTAAGAATTATTTTTCAAAGATATTTTCGAAAAATATTTTAATAATATTTGATCAAATCAAATACGACATATTACGGAAGTCCAGAACTGTACAGATCCGAAAAATCATTAGAGTAACATATTATCATATTTAAATCTGATAAAGGAATGATTTATATCTTATTCGATTATCAGTTATTTAGCTAATGATTGCAAAACTAATTAATTAAAATATTTAATCTGGGACCCCAGGAAGTCGAAAATTTGTTCTCGCTATCAAGCAAAATTGAAAATATTAAGAGAGCGACTTAAGAGTTTTGAATTACATTCGAAATTCTTTTAATGCTAAGACGTTTTGATTATTGGTACTTAGACACCTAATAAGTACTTTTTGTTGTAGCAACATTAAATTAAAGATTTTTGGCTGCATTGGAAGTCTTTAAAAAATCGAGTTTAATATTTTCCCAAAAAGCTTTGTTGTCATAAAAGAAGTATTTGTAAAAATCATATGAGGTTCTCTAACGTTAAATATTCATATTTTTAAAAATTTTCAGTGCATATTTATGAAATAAAATATGTAATTTAATAAGTTTTTGCGAAATTCAAGAAAAAATTATTCAAAAAACTAATTTTTTTAACGGTATTTACCGGCTTTTTAGGTTCGGTACTGGTATACCGTTTCTATAAATTTTCAATGCATTTTAATCTCTTCAAATGCTAAATCAATCTAGCCCTAAAAGTGCTAAAAGGCAACATTGTTTATTAAGGCCCTCGCCACAAACGTTTGAGTACCTCAAATTGACTGAATGATAGTACCGAGTTTTGTTGGTTTTTAGGATAGATACATAGTCTCAGCAGTTTAATATCTGTGGTGTTATTAAATCCTTGACCTATCGAACACTTTTTCCATTTTTTTTTCATTTTTTTGTTTATTATTATTTTTTCTATACGTATGACTCAAATATAAATTCTCTAATTCTTATAAGTTGTGATAGGTATTTTAAATATATTAATCTTTTATTACAATTTTGTATATATAGTATTTTAATTATTTTTGACCGTTTAAGGTTTTTTAGAAAATTATTCGAATAAAAATTTTATTACAAAAATTAATCAAATACAATATTCTACAAATAATTTAAACAAATGAAAATTTCTTTAAAAGTAATATGAAAATAAAATATAAACAAAAATATTCGAATAGAAATTTTCTATAGAAAATTAATCGAATAGTAAGTAGTCTTTAAAGAAAATAAATCGATTATAAATGTTCTATAAGAAATTTTCTATTAAAAATATGTATCGAATAGAATATTTCTATAGAAAAAAAAATTGAAAAGATATTTTCTATTAAAAATTAATTGAATTTAAAAGAAATTTAAAGGAAATTAATTGAATAAAAGTTTTCTAAAAATTGATAGAATAAACAACTTAAAAAGTCAAATAACTAAAAAAAATCTCCAAAAAGTAAATTAAATAAACATTTTTTAGAAAGCTAATCGATAAAAGAATTTCTTTAAAAATTTATCGAATAAGAGTTTTCCTAAAAACAAAAAATTAATTCGAATAAAAAATTTCTATACAAAATAAGAAATTTTATATAGAAAATATATATCGAATAAAATATTTCTATAGAAAATAAATTGAAAAGATATTTTATATTAAAAATTATTTAAAAGAAATTAATCGAATAAAAGTTTTGTAAAAATTTTGTGAAAAATAATTTAAAAAGACAAATAAATGAAAAATTCTACATAAAGTAAATTGAATAAAGTTTTTTTTAGTAAGCTAATCGATAAAAAAATTTTTTTAAAAGTTTATCGAATAAGGGTTTTCTTAATAAAAATAAATTCGAATAAAAATTTTCTATACAAAATAAATAACAATATTCTACAAAAAAGTTAATCGAATGTAAATTTCTTTGAAAACAATATGAAAATTAAATTTAAACAAAATTAATCGATTTGAAATTTTCTATTGAAAATTAATCGAGTAGTAGTTTTTAAAAGAAAATTAATCGAATTAATAGAAATAGAAATTTTATATAGAATATAAATCGAATTTAAAAATTGTTTAAAATAAATTAATCGAATAAAAGTTTTGTAAAAATTAATCGAATAAACAATTTATAAAAACAAAATAAATAAAAAATCTACAAAAAGTAAATGGAATATGCATTTAGTACAAAATTAATTTCTTTAAGATTAATATGAAAATCGAATTGAAGTTTTTAATAGAAGATTAATCGATTACAAAAATTTCATAAGAAATAGAAATTTTATATAAAAATAAATCGAATAGAATATTTCTATAGAAAATATCTTGAAAAGAAAATTTCTATAAAAAATTAATTGAATGAAAATTGTTTAAATTAAGTTAACCGAATAAAAGTTTTGAAAAATTAATCGAATAAACAATTTAAAAAGACAAATAAAAAAAAAAAATTCTACAAAAAGTAAATTGAATAAACATTTTTTTAAAAAGCTAAACGATAAAAAATTTCTTTAAAAAATAAACGAATAAAAATTGCTTTTGAAAAATTAATCGAATAAGAGTTTTTTTAAAAAGTATACTCAAATAAAAATTTTCTATATAAAATTTACCGAATAAAAAATTTTTTGTTTGTTTATTTCAATTAAATTGTTTATTTCAATTAATATTCTCTTTAAAAAATTAATTACAAATTAATTGAATTATAAATTATTGAATAAAGGTTTTTCTTCAAACAAAATTTATTTATTTTAGAATTTATAAATATGGAGATAAATGCAGAGAAATATATATAATTTTACAATATATTTTTAGGAGTTGAAAATATGGGTATTTTCGGAAAATTATCTTATGTGACTAAGTTTACCGGTAGGCTGTAATAATTTTTTGCACAACCTTTAAGAACATATTGATCTATATAGTTAAATTCAAAGAAGTACAAAAATCAACAATAAATTTTTTAACAGACACAAAAATTTCAACCAAAATTGAACATTTTTGACCACTGCTGGATGTAGGGTGAACGTTCAGAACATTTTTAAAATTGCACTTACACCATTTCTTAAGGTCCCGTCTTTCAGAAAATGTCAAAAATATTAAACTTTTTGAACAAAAAATGTTTTTTTTTTTGTAATATAAAAGTTAATTTTTGGGTAAAAAATTGTAATTTCTGAGACCTGTTTTGAAATTTTGACTTTGAGTTTTTTCTTGTTATCGAATTGAGATAACTACAAAATTTTTTATTTCTCTAAATTAGAAAATTGTAGAGAATTTCGGTATATTTTTAAAAACATTTTAGACATTTTAGTTTAAAAGTTATATGGCAAAATCACAAAAAAGTCAAGACCAAAAGTAAGAAATTAATCTTTCAAGATAATATACGAGATAATTTAGCACAGTAAGCGTGTTTATCTTTGTGTTGTTTAGGATAATTAAAAAATGTAAAAATATTTCATAATCGGTTAAAAATATTTTATAGTCGGTTAAAATTTGTAAAAGTCCCGATATGTTTTTCACTCTCGAAGTAGTCAATTTTGGCTCACTGTAGCGGCGCCCGTACTGCAGCTACAGATTCCATCTATCAATATTCTGAAAGTATAACTCCTCCTCTATCGATGTTTCAAGTTTCATCTAAATCGGTTCTGTGGTTTCAAAGTTCTAGACTTATTACCATTTATTTTGGCCCCACTGTGCAATGTTTAATTATGATAAAAATTTAAATTTTTAATAGAAAGCTAGAATTTTGCGAAAATATTTTCAAATTACATAAAAAATTAAATTCAGTTAACATTTAGTTTTTGTATTAACTTATATCCTTAAAATCTGAGGAGGAAATGTTATAAGCAGGGAAACCACAATATGCTCTAAAAAAGAGGTTTTATATTATTTTTTAATATAATTAATTTTCTAATTGGTTTAAATTTATATTTTAAATAAATTGAAAGTTCTTAAAAATATAAAGGGAAAAATTAAATATTTATCTATAAAAAATAAAGAAATAAATTAAAGTCGATTTTAACAAAATTTTCAGTTAATTATATATATTTAAGGAAAAGTACTAATAATGAAATCAATTATTGTAGTTATTAATATTATCATTTTGATGATAGGAGCAAAATCAATTAAAAATTAATTAATATAAGCAATTTCGTAATTTTTTCTGTGAAGATTACTTATTATTTTTTTTATCAAAACTATCATATTGATCCCTGATTTGATCTATAATTTAGAGCATCTGTCAAAATTTCATCGACGTATCAAGTGCCTTTCAGTGTTCTTTCGCTTTAACTG
>MINK01192030.1:3785-16749 GCA_001735545.1 Phormia regina | reverse complement strand
ACAAACCGCTTAATTTGTTTTTATTTAATCAGATTCAGTGTTAATTTAAAACTTTTTTTTAATGAAAAATTTTACATTAATAAGTTGAGGTAGGGGTTTCAGGAGCGCACTGAGAGTAAATTTGTTTAAAATCGTGCTTGTATACAATTAGTAGATCTTAGTTCAACAATGACGGTTTGTAGTAACATCCTAAAGATACTGCAAAAGAAAGCTGATTCTAAGAAGTCTGTTTAAGTTTTCTCATTTTTCAATTCCTCAGCTTCAGCTGAAGTTTTTATGCTGGAGTTTTTCTATTAACGGTGAAGTATCGATCGATGATTATTCTGATATTTCATAAGAGAGTGTTTTAAAATGTCTCAAATTTGTATTAATAATTGTTATGTTGGGAACACATAAATAAAATTTTATTTTACAGAAGAAAAGACTCTAAAATAATTTCAGAATGCTGAATTTGAATATTTTTCACGTCTAGACGAATTGAGATAATCCAAAAAATTTTCAGCATATTATTTTGAAATATGTAGCAATTTAAAAACAAATCTCAAACCAAAAACTTAAAATTCCAGTGTAAATATATTTTTTACTATAAGAGATAAATTATATAAGTAAGCTTATTTCTTCTTTATCTTGCCAAACACTTTAATTCCCGCAAAAATCATTTTTTTCAGTTTAAATACAAAAAATCAGCATCGTTTTTAAAAAATTATATACATGATGTGTCCAACTTTGGAACAATGTGGACTAGTCCCTTTTAGATCTACATGAAATTTCATGAAAATCGGAGTAGCCATTCTGAATTTCTATAATTATTTCCATTTCATTTTTGGAATCACACACTGTTCACCATAGTTGGAAGGGAAGGTACTGTATGTTTCTGCTGATTTTGTAACAATAAAAAATATTGTTTTTGGACCCCAGTCTAGTTTATAACGACAGGCTTTGTAATACTTTCTGAGCGGATATAATAATGTCCGTCCGTCTGCCTGTTCATGTAAACTTTGTAATCAAACTACAGATTGTACACAGGAATCATTTTGTACAATGATGAAGACTTTTCAAATTGGTTATGATCAGTCTATTCTTTTACATAGCCCCGACACCAATGTTTTCAGAAAAAGGTTTTAGCGATCAAAAATCGTTTTGATAAACTTTTAAACTACAGCTAGCAATTTCGAAAGTAATTTAAAGAAAATTGATAAACAGGTTTTGTATGGTCCAAGGATGAAGCCTATTGAATTTGGTTATGATCAGTCTATTCTTTCATATAGCCCCCCATACCAATGTTTTCGGAAATTGGTTTTAGCGAAAAAAAAAAATACTTTTAATAAACTTTTAAACTATAGATTGAAATTTCGAAAGTAATTTAAAGAAATTTGATACACATGTTCTGTATAGTCCAAGGATGAAGCCTATTGAATTTGGTTATGATCAGTCTATTCTTTCCATACCAACTTTAAACTACAGATTGCAATTTCGAAAGTAATTTAAAGAAATTTGATACATATGTCCTGTATGGTTAAAAACAGTTTTTAGCGAAAAAAAAAAATACTTTTAATAAAACTTTCAGTTTAATAAAATTTACGAAATATAAGTTTTATTATATAAAAATAAATTTTAGTACTGAAAAATCGGTCCATAATTTGACTTAGCACCCGTATAAACCCATATAGTCGGATCTTCTCAATTGTTTGAGCCTTTTATAAAGCAACATGAAAACTTTTCAATAATTTCCAGCATAATTTTGAACTGATGTTATAATGTAATAAGGTCCTGAAAATATATTTAACTTATGTATCCGCCTCTGTTTAAATATCTTATTAATCTATGTATTTATAATTTCATGTTTTTTTCTTCATTTTTTCTCTTCTTTTCATTATTAATGTTAATATTAATTTATTTTTTGCATATTTTACTATTAAATTATTCTTTTTTCCAATAATACTTAATTCTTGTACACAATTTTTTTAATGTAATTAAAAAACAATTGTTTAACATAAAAAATTCATAGCTTTCAGTTAAAGGTTTTTTATCGTTTTCAGTTTTTTTTAACGAATTTTCTGTCATACGAATATGGCTGGCGGTGTTGTAACATTATTATATTTATGATTTTAAATTATATTCACTTGTAAATTTGTTTTCACACTTTTTACTGACAATATTTGTAATATTAAATTAAGCAGTGGTTCTTAAATATAGTTATTTATATATCTATTTATTTATTTTATTATAAAACGAATAAAAATTCTAAACATAAATAAAATAAATTTATTGTATTTGAAATAATTTAATATCTATTAATAATTTTTCTATGTTAGTATATCATTCTCAAGTTTTAGAATCACTGCCTTTAGCATTAATTGCAAACAAAAAATTAAAATATTTATTAATGTCTCTTTTTATTTTATTCCATTCAATATTGTCATGTATAAAAGTTTCATGTGGTTTTTTTCAAAGGCCTTTAATTATTATTTATAATGTTGTTTCTTTCATTGAGTTTTTGTTTTTGTTGCCGTTCGCATTGAGTTATTAATAATTATTATAATTGAAACGATTTTTTTTTATATGCAAACAAAATAAATATGATGGTTTTATTACAGAACAAACAGAGCAAAATATATTGTTTGTGTGTAACAAAAAAATAAAATAAAAAATAAGATTAAAAAAATTATTATTAAAGGATAAATGTTTGCGCCAGTGGTTTCATTGTAGTGGGAGGAGTAGTTTTTATTTCATTATTTCACTTCATAGATCTGTTGGGTCTATCTAACAGAAAATAGTATGGCCGCGGTCCTGAGACATTATAGTATCCACCTTAAAAACTTAAATATTCCTTTAAACAAATTCAATTGCATTATACCATTTCGATAACATGTTTCAACATTAAAATTTTATTTTTTATAATTTTTCCATAACATTATTTTATTATAAGTAAGGAGTATTTCAAGCAAGTTGGGTTAAAAATGGACCTATAAATTCGGGAATATTAGACCTGTGGCCAAATGTAGATCAACACCAGTGTTGCCAGTTTAGCCTTTTTAAGGCTAAATCTAGCTTTTTTATTTTGAATTTNNGACCTTTTTAAAAGTCCAATTTAGCTTCTTTTTTTCTCAAGTCCTGGCAACACTGATCAACACTTTAACAAAATGTAAAATAAAACAGTGTTGGGTGTAATCATTACTTGTAATTTATTATGTTCGAAATTATATTTAACTAGTAATTTGTAATTTAAAACTTAATTGTAATCGAAAATTTTTAACTACAATTACATATAATTTTGTATTGATAATTTATAATTACCGTTACAAGTAATTATAATATACATTACAGTGTCTCATTAAAGTATTTGAATTTGGTTTTGGTTTTGTTAAATAGTTTAAAAAAATTATCCTTAGATTTATTAACAGAATTTGATTTGTTTAACTGTTAACTTAATAACAATTTGGATTAAAAGTTGACATCAATTCTCTATTACATTTATTTAATGTAATAGAGAATTGATGTCGAAAGAACACACCCATTTTTCATCTACAAAGGAATAATATGAAATTTGTTTGCATTTTAGTAAAATATAGTATGTATTTATTTACTTATGAAAAATGTTTTATGTTAAAATATCATATATTGAGGGTCCTAGACATTAAATATGAGTAATTGCATCATTAAAAAGAATATATCTTAAGTATTAATACCATTCTGGCCCCGATGCTATAAACAAATTATTTCAAAATGTTGGGGAATATCGTCCCGATATATAGCCATTTTAAAAATTGGAAACTAAAACACACTGGTTCAATACTTTAGGAAAATGGCCTCAACGTTAAAGATTTTTCAATTTTTACAATATAATATAACAATGTGCACCGCTTTGAATGCTATAATTAAGAACTTTTGCTGTAAATTTTATTTTTTTTTTTACCAAATAGCAAATATGACCCGTTTACTCCAAATTTCCCTTTCCCCAACAAATTGTACACTCTACATTTTTTAAAATAATTAGTATATGATTAACAGTAATACTTAATAGCAATTATTATAAAAAACGCATATTTTGTTGTCCTTTTTGTTTTTTACTACATATAAATGTAGAAAATAAAAAAATTCAACAACTTTTTTGAGAGACCTAAAATGACCGCACGTGTTATTTTTCTCAATTTCTCGGAAACGATTAAACATTTTGTGTTACTTTTTGCGTTATTTGGTAGAAGACCAAGTATGCAAAAAATATTTTTTATTAGATCTTCTTTGCACCGAATTTCATTAAAATATTCTTATTCACCCAAAAATGGCTTAATTTTTGAGTGTTTAAACTCTATTTCGAAGGGACACTAGTATGGGGACTAGGTAAAAATTGACTTCGTTTTTGTGACATAAAAGATATACGTGTCAAATTTCACAGAATTTCTATGCTTTACAAACATCAGCACCTACATATGGTGGTGCAGGATATAACAATTTTATTAATGTATGTCAAAATGTATAAAAATTTGTTTTTATGAAGACTTCTTCCATTAGAAACTATGAAATCAGAATTGTCCTTAAAAATGTTCTGAGACCCACTTCCGGTAGATCTATATAATCCAGTCTAAAACTGAAGCACGCCTGTAGTTCTGCTATCATGATGTGAAATTTCATTAAAATCGCATTAGCCAGAAATTACGTATTTATTTCCATTTCATTAAACCCTACACCATACACCATAGGTGGATGGGGTATTATATGTTAGTGCATATATTATAGCGAAGAGAAAAAAATCTTCATACACCCACCTTAAAGTATACCGTTCGACTCAGAAAGTGATTCTGAATATTTTAATGAAATTTAACACTTATAAGTTTCATGTAAGCACAAATCCGTGCGCCAAATTTCCATAATTTAACATTGCTCCCATATAAACCCCTCTTTCAAAAATCACTTTAATGCGCATATATCCCATAAAAATGTTAATATCAATTTAATGTAATTTTTATAAGTATAACTAACAGTGCAAAATATCATGAAAATTGGTCCACAAATGACCATAGCTCCTATAAAAGGCCCAATTTCTGGAATCAAGTATGACTCATAAATGGCTCCTTTCCGAATTGTGGTACACATAGGCAATGGTTCTCTCGTTTTTTGAATGGGACACTGTGCAGCGTATCGTTGGAGACTTTATTCCGAATTGAGAGAAATCAAGGTCTTTAAATAAATATTCTCAATTGTAATTGTAATGAGAAACTTTACAACTGAGGGATACACCTTTTATTACGCACCTAATGAAAAAGAATCAAGAATTAGTATCAGATTTTTTGTTTCAAAGGAAGCCAACACATATTTTGAGGAATTTCCAGCATGAAATAAAGAACTGAGTACCAAGTCTTATCACAAAATATCCCTAGTATGTACACGCAGAAAAAAAACATGATCTCACCATGATCAGTGATTGTACTGCCGTTTCTCTTTGATTTGAATAATACCATGTTCATGATAGCATGGTTTATGATTCCGTTTTATCATTCAATGATTATACATAATCAAAATTTTAATATGGTTCACTGAATCATAATATAGTATATTTAAACATATATATGAAAATCATATATATGAAAAATCCAAACATTTAGTTATTTCTACAATTAAAAAGTTAATTCTAAAACCATTCTGTTAATTTATTCCACAACCATTAAGCCAATATTTTTAGTCCAGTAGTTTGTTAGTTTATTAATTCTCATTTAGTTCAGATATGAACAAATATAAATTAATAAAGTTTGTTTTTATTTAGTATGATGAATGTACCACATATTGTGGTACTAAGGAATATAAGTATGAAAATGAGATTATATATATATGAAATGAAATTAGTTCATATATATGATAAAATTGGATAATATATGTGATGAAATGTGATTATATATATGAAAAAATGGAATTATAAATATGATAAATTGGGATTATTTATATGATAAAATNNGATTATATATATGATAAAATGNAATTATATNTATNATATATATGATAAAATTGGATAATATNTATATTATGATATAATTTGTTTATATTTATGATAANATGANATTATTAAATGATANAAACATGATAAAATTGAAGGCAATATTTAAGAAAAGGTTATAAACTTTACTAAAAGTTATTAGTAAGGTTATAAACTTCACTAATAAATGATAAAATGGAATCATAATAATGATTACGTACAAAAATACTTATTGTAACCTGGAATCATATATTACAATCATAGTATNTTGCTCTTAGTTTATGGTCACCAGAACCATATTTTTTCTCTGCGTGTAGTGAAGAGTCATTATATAAGCATCTTAACTCACTACATGGCAAGCAAAGTTTTTGCTCGGTATGTTCAGAATTTCCTTTTCATAATTTTATTCTATATATTTTATGATTCATTATTTTAAAGCAGTTTGAAATTCAACTTTTAACAAAATATTTCTATAAATTTAATAAATTTTATTTTATCTTTCCCTCTAAAGATAAATTTATTAGGGAGGAGTATTTACTAAGTGGGTTTGAACAAAAAAAAAATCCCCTTTTCTTATGGTTAACAAAAAGAAAAGATAATAAATAATTTTGATAAATTTTTGTTTTGCTTATTTATTTTTTTATTTAATTATTAATATATATTTTTTTATTAATCAAAAATACAAATAAAAATAATTTATTTAAAATAAAAAAAATTAATAAAAAAAATATAAATAATAACAAATAAAAACTGTAACAAATTGCCTTTGTTTATTTAAAAAATATAATTAACACTTAACAAAATTTATTTCAACAATTTGAACTTTATATTGAGCAAAAAAAGCTCATAAATATATTTAACTGATTACAAATTTATTTATTTATTTTTTTAATATTTTTTCAAAAGCAGCCAAAATGACGCCTGTTAAAATAAAACTCATTTTCATTTCTCATTAATACTCTTACTCTTTATGATGGATTGATTTTAAATGCTGATAAAATTCCTGACATTTACAAAAAAAAACAAAAAAAATATATATATTGATAACGATGTATTTGTGTTTGTTTTTCTTTCAGTGTATGTTTATTTGTAACAGTTATAATAAATATTTCGTTACAGAACAAATAATATTTATAATTTATAATAGTTAATAAAATTATTTAAAAAGAAAAATATTTTTACCGAATAAAGTACAAAACATTCCATTGTAGAGTATGTCATACGAAAATAAACCTAATCAGAAGGTTAGTAAAAGTGTAAATGAACTTGAAATGTTTCTGAAATTTATTTGAAAAAATAAATAAAAAAATAAATAAATAAATAAATTTAGTGCCCTACATTTTGAAGAGATGAAAAAGAGAATTATTCAAAATATTATAATTTTTATAACAACGAAAATATAGTTAAGAATTTCATCTTTAATTGATTCAAATGTTCGAAATGATCACCAGATTCTCTATAGAATCTGTTGTTATTTCCTTTCTCTTTCTAATTTAATTTTAAATTAATAAATAAAAATCGAAAGATATTTTGTAAATAAACTAAATAAAAACTCTTTAAATTCATTAAACATTTGATTAAACTATTACATGATTTGTTATTGAGCAATGAGTAAAAAATTATCTTCTCTCTAGTAAACCTAAGAAGGGTTCTTACTAGTTCCCCTCTACCCTATTGTTTAATGTTTCAAATGTTTTTTTTTTTTTTTCTTATTAAAACAATCAACCACCTGTCAATGACCATGTAGATATTGATATCTCTTTTAGAAATATTTAAAAATATTTAGTTAGTAGTTTTAAAATTATTTTTCTTATTTTGGGAATTATATCATTAAAAAGAAAGAAAAAAAGAAAAGATAAGTTAGTAGCTATTTAGCTAATCAATTGAAATGAGTAAATGCAATGAATTAACAAAGTTCTAAATAATAAAAACAAACTAAATACAACTACATATTTAAAATGATTAAATAATTGTTTAAAAATAATTATTACACAGAAAAAAAAACACAAAAAACAAAATATTAAAATCGATAATTAAAACAATTGATAAGTTTATTAGTACCTGGTAATTTGACAAACAGAAGAAAAAAAAGATGTTAGAAAGACTGGTGTAAAACGAATAGTTGAATACGCTACTTAAAGAGGGGGGGGGGGGGGGGGAGAAAAATTCAAATTGAAAGGAAGATTAATAAAATAAATAAAAAAATAAAATCCATATGGAAATATATTTAATTTTATTAAAAAGTTCTTATTCTAGGAAAAAATTCCCATTTTTTTTAAAGGACTAGTTCTCGCAAAAAGTACTAACATTTAACAAAAGTACTAGTTCTTGAGAAAAGTTCTAATTTTCAAAACAAAAAAAGAAATTACAACAAAAAAAACTGTTTTTTTTAAGACAAATAAAATTATTCAAACAAAGAAAAATATTTTAAAAAATATAAAAAAAAACTAAGTTCCAATCCAAAGTGGGGACTGAAATTTGGTATATGTATAGCAAAAGAGTGTTCAATATTAAGTTTATAAGGAAGACCAAACATAACCCTCAGAGACGGAGCTAAAGGGCTCAAAGTTGTGTACCTCTGACATAAAATTTTTTTAATAGCTTGTCATATTTTTATTTCTCGTCCGATTTAAAATATTTTTATAGATTATTGTAGGGACCAATAAACCTACAAAAAAACATGCTTGCATGTCATATTTATCTCTTATAGTTTTTTAGTTATTTGCGATTGACTTTTTAAGTACCTCAATTTTTCATGTTCTTGATCCAGGTATCCTAGTATATATCCAAAATTAACTATTGAATAAATAAATTTCAAGTCGATCAAGTTGAAAATTGCAAAAATTAAGTCTTTTTTTTTTGCCGAAAAAGTATCTACATTATTTTTTCTCTCTAAAATAAAATTTTCTTTAACAACATATAATAACTTTACACTTTTCTGAAAGGTATCTTCACAGAAGAGACTTTAAAATAAAAATCAAACCAAATAACCCAAATGGTCAAGGTACACACCGTACCGAATTTAACCCATTTTATATGAAAGTTTTGACTTTAGTCTAGATTTTCTGAAATCCCAAAACACGAATCGGCAAATGGAAACATGTGAATTTTATAGCCGAAAATGTGAAAAAACCCATATTTGGGATTTTCCGCGTTTATTTTTTTGAACTTTTTTTTTTTTTTTTTGAGATTTTTTTTACGAAAATCTTAAAATTGTCAGCCAATTAGAATTTACCGATTTATTTTCAAAAAATTTCGATTCTGTCCCACTGTGCAATCGCAAAAATTTACCATTTTCGAAAAAAGTTCAAATTTTCATAAAAAGTATTACTTCTTTATAAAAATACGAATTATTAAAAATGTACTAATTTAAAAAAAAAATGTAAATCTAAAATTAGGTGGTAATTTTTGAAAAAGTACTAATTCTTAAAAACAACAATTTTTAAAAAGGTTGTAATTTTTGACAGATTTTAATATTCATATAAGTAGACAAATTCAAAAAGGTACTAAATAACCCAACAGATAATATATTTTAAAAAGTCTATTTTTGAAAAAAGTAAAAAGTTACACAAAATGTGTTTTTGTTAAACAAAAAGGTGTTAATTTGAAAAAGTACCATAATTATAAAAGTCTAGCAATATATAGAAATATTAAAAAAATCCTAATGCTTCAAAAGAGCTTCACTCTTTCGAAAAATTAAAAATTGTCATTAAAAGTACTATTATTTAAAAAGGTACCAATTTTTTAAAACGTACTAGTTTTAAAATATAAAAAGTGCAAGGTCTAGAGATAAGTATTGATAATAAAAAAAAAAAAAAAACGAAAAGCTTCTCACACCCAAAACTATTTTTATAAAATGTACTTATTTAAAAAAAGTACTAAGTGTCAAAATATATAAAAACATTCAAACTCTAAAAACTCAATAACAAGAACAAAGTTTAAACAATTTTCGCAAATCAGAATCGTACTAATTCTTAATAATTCTTAATAAATATTTCAATAAAAAATAACCGTTTTTAAAAATAGATGCTATCTTTCATTTTCAAAGCGATTTTTTTTTTATATTTATAATTTTTTTTTAATTTTTATATCCTTTAATAATTTTAATATACCTTCCATTTTTTTCTGTACTTCTATCTAGTACTTAAAATTCAAATAAAACGCTACAATTAAAATTAGATAATTTTAGAAAAAAAAAAAAAAAATTACGTGACGTATAAAGAATACAAAAAAACATTTGTAAAAATTCCTAATTACTCATATCTCTAATATAAATATTATTTAATAATAAAATAAATTAAAAATATTTTATATTATTTAATTTAGAAATTTTTGAAATACTTTTTCAAAACAGTCATATCATAACAAATGTTTAAAGATTAAATTTTAAAGAGGAATTTTTATGAACCTTATTAAATAGACAAATAAACTTAATAAAAACAGCAAAAGTTCTTAGGAATTCTAGACAATAAGAAGACTATAATAAAAAAAATATTTTTAAAGTAAATATTAAATATTAAAGTAGAAATAAATGAAAATTATAAAAAAATTAAAAAAAAAAAAAACGAGAAAAACAAAATTAAAAAAAAAAAATCTAGAAAATTAAAATCATTTAGTTTTGATTATTCTTCATAGATTTCATTTCATTTCAATTAGTCATTTCACTAATAAATTTATCAAATAAAATATGTAAATTTTATTTAATTTAAGCAATTTAACTAATATTCTTCATTTTACTACCGTAAATTTCCAAAAAAGTAGACAACAATTCAAATCAATTAAACCCACTCACTCATTAACTTACTGATTCACTCAATTACCTTAACTAGACGTATGAGTAATATGTTGCTTTTCATTTTAACTCATTTAGAAATACAAAAACACACATAATATATTACTCATACGTCTTAAAAATTATAAAAAATATATAAATACTCATATAGTTTGCAAATATACGAGAGAAAAATCTATAGCCTATTTTAGGGCTGTTTTGAAAAAACTGAATATGTAAATTAATATTTGAGTTTATTTTAACTCACCTGTTGTGATGATGTTTCCTTAACACTACTGCTTGAACTAGAACTAGTATTTATTTGACGACCCATTGTTGAGGTAGTCGCCAATGAACTCCCTGTAGTTGCTGTTGGTATCACTATAGTATTATTGCTATTAACTAAAGTTCCTCCACCACCAACACCGCCGCCACCACTACTACTACCATTAAGAGCTGGTGATGTTGAACCCATTGTACTAATACTGGGTGAACTATTCGCGGATGATGCTGTTGTACCATTTTTCTTATGGAAATTTTCAATGAACGATGTTGCCGGACTGATAACACCGCTCTGTGAACTATCCGAAAAATCTGACATCTAGAAAAGAACAAAAAAAAAAAAGGGAATACATTTTAATAATATTATCAGGAATGGAAAAAGCATTATGAACATATAAGTATAAGTTTTTAAGTATTATTAAAAGTCTGAATAAAGTGTTTTTAAAGAGTTGATGAACCTTTATGAAATAAATTTAGAAAATTTTATTTTTTATTAAAATTTGTTTGTACCTTAAAACATTATAAACAAAATTTATAGCAAATGCATTCACAACGAAAGTATTTGGACAAAAAACTAATAACATTAATCGTTAGTAATCAATAATAAATTATACGATTATTTTTTTATTTTTAAAAATAAAAAAAAAAAAATATTTGTTTATTTTTTTATTATTTATACTACGTAAATTTACATATTTATAACTATTTATAGTTATTGTTAAAAAGAAAAAAAAATAAATAAAACTAAATGAATAAATAAACATCGTTTGAAGTTATTAAATGATTGAATGACTTGTTTAATAAATTAAACGTATAATTAAATATTGAAAATCGTTAGCACAACAAAAAATAATAATAATAATAACAATAAACAAATAAAATCGAAATAAAATCAAATAAAAACTACGTAAAATGTTAATAAAACATATAAAAATTAATAATAAATCAAAATCACATACTATAAAACAAAACATAAATAAGCTTTTAAGTTTCTAAACATAATAGAATTTTAAATTTTATCAAAGGTTTCTAATGGGTTAATTAATTTCTTAAAAAAATAGTAATAAAACTACCTCAACTACTATTCCTGCAGCATGAAGATATGAATAAATTTATTTTTGGAATAAAAAATAAACTAACAAAAGCAAATTAAAAACGTGTCTATAAATTGATTATTTTTCAATAATAAAAAAAAAAAAACAAACAAAAATCAAAACAACTTAAAAAGTAGCAAAAGTAAAAACGTATACACACACGCTTTAGTTGAAATAAAGTGGGCGTTAAAAATAGACCAGTAATACATTCAGTAGAACACCTATTGTATTAGACATAATTAAAATTACCCAAAATGGTTTATGGCCAACCAATAAGAGTTGAAGTCTTAAATGCCCTATATGTATTAGAGAATTTTTTTCTTGCGACTAAAATCTTCTTTAAATTAATTATAAAAATTGTAGGGACTTTTAAAACAAAATACCATTTCTAGAGAAGTAAAAAATAAAAAAAAAGGAAAAATTCTCAAAAAGAATCACCAATTTTCATAAAAAGTTATATTAATTAAATAAAATATTTACCAATTCTTAAAAGAGTAATCTTTTTAAAAGGACCAATTTATAAAAAAAATGTTATGTATTACCAATATTCCTTTAGAAAAGCAAATTTATTATAATTTATTGAATATTAATAAAAATATATATATTTATTAATTTTAAAAATAAAAGTACTCATTTTCAAAATAGTATCATTTGAAACAATTTTTTTAAAATAATAGTTTTTAAAAATTAGTACCAAATTAAAAAGTACAGACTTAAAAAATTAAGGGAAGCATTAATGTTTAATAATAGTGAAATGTTTCACAAATAGTACGCATTTTCCAAAAATCTTTTGTAAAACAGAAAATAAAAAAATACCAATACAAAAAAAATAGCAAGTCTAGAAATAGT